>CASCJU010000071.1:87500-140000 GCA_949152495.1 Lasius fuliginosus | reverse complement strand
ATTGCCTTCCGCCACTCGTATCCGTGGAGTAAACGTTCGGTAAGCGCGACGATTCCACTGCTACGTTACGTATCGAAACGAGAGAGAACCGCGCGGCCAACACACTAGATGCGTGCGCGCCACATATGAGCCATTCGGTCTTGCGACACCGACTCGTGGCAATGATGTGCTTAACAAACAGGTGTGTGGTGTATTATATATTGCGCCGCGATAGAGCGACGACGAACGAGACGAACGCACCGTATCCGTTCACCAGAGACTTGTTCTTCCCGGTTATAATGTTGTTTCGTAAAAACTTCGAGAATACGAACGAAACGTGCGAGACGCAAAGAACGGATCCGTCGATCCGTCCTTCTCGCGTGACCGACTCGTTCCGACGCGTCGAGCGCGACGTACTGCTAACTATAACTCCTCTTATAATACCCAACCGACCGGCCAGGCGGTCGGCGACGCACGGTCGGTCCGTAAACGCGTGCGTCGAAACGCTCCCGAAGGCGTTATAGACGGGACTCAGTCGCTGAGCGAGATCGTCACTTTACGAGACGTCCAACAGGACTAGTCCCGATAACATTATTGGTCTTGTGTTTCGTACATAGAACATATCTCGTGGAGAACGCACGAAGCGTCCGAGACGCGAAGAACGCGCTCCGCTCGATCGTCCGTCCGACTCGTTCGACTCGTTCGACGCGCCGAGCCCGACGCACCTCTTATAGTACCCAACCGGCCGGCCAGGCGGTCGGCGACGCACGGTCCTACGAGCGGCCGCGTACCCGCGCGAGCGCCGAAGAGCTAGCGCAGTCGAGACATGGACGGCACCTCCGATCGACTCTCGGACGAAAATTTACAAAGTCCCACGGCTCCGGGCGGCACCTCCGAAACGTTTCCGAGCTATTTGCGTCTAAGCGATGAGCGATACGGTGAAATGCTTCGAACGAATGTTTCATGATTTTCGACGGGCTATACGACCCCGTTATCAGATTTACGGTAAATGACGCATTTCTCGAAATTTCCGTTTCCGACGCATATTTTTTCATCATTTCGCAAAATCTGTACGCACATTCACAGAGCACGTTAAAAACCACGAAACATTCGTTCGGAACGGTTAATCGTATCTATCACCGTTTCGGTACAAAAAGCGACAAACCGGCTCGGGCGGTACCTCCGACGATTCGGGCGGTACCTCCGGCCGACTATCGGTCGAAAATTTTCAAAGTCCCACGGCTCCGGGCGGCACCTCCGAAACGTTTCCGAGCGATTTGCGTCTAAGCGATGAGCGATACGGTGAAATGCTTCGAACGAATGTTTCATGATTTTCGACGGGCTATACGACCCCGTTATCAGATTTACGGTAAATGACGCATTTCTCGAAATTTCCGTTTCCGACGCATATTTTTTCATCATTTCGCAAAATCTGTACGCACATTCACAGAGCACGTTAAAAACCACGAAACATTCGTTCGGAACGGTTAATCGTATCTATCACCGTTTCGGTACAAAAAGCGACAAACCGGCTCGGGCGGTACCTCCGACGATTCGGGCGGTACCTCCGGCCGACTATCGGTCGAAAATTTTCAAAGTCCCACGGCTCCGGGCGGCACCTCCGAAACGTTTCCGAGCGATTTGCGTCTAAGCGATGAGCGATACGGTGAAATGCTTCGAACGAATGTTTCATGATTTTCGACGGGCTATACGACCCCGTTATCAGATTTACGGTAAATGACGCATTTCTCGAAATTTCCGTTTCCGACGCATATTTTTTCATCATTTCGCAAAATCTGTACGCACATTCACAGAGCACGTTAAAAACCACGAAACATTCGTTCGGAACGGTTAATCGTATCTATCACCGTTTCGGTACAAAAAGCGACAAACCGGCTCGGGCGGTACCTCCGACGATTCGGGCGGTACCTCCGGCCGACTATCGGTCGAAAATTTTCAAAGTCCCACGGCTCCGGGCGGCACCTCCGAAACGTTTCCGAGCGATTTGCGTCTAAGCGATGAGCGATACGGTGAAATGCTTCGAACGAATGTTTCATGATTTTCGACGGGCTATACGACCCCGTTATCAGATTTACGGTAAATGACGCATTTCTCGAAATTTCCGTTTCCGACGCATATTTTTTCATCATTTCGCAAAATCTGTACTCACATTCACAGAGCACGTTAAAAACCACGAAACATTCGTTCGGAACGGTTAATCGTATCTATCACCGTTTCGGTACAAAAAGCGACAAACCGGCTCGGGCGGTACCTCCGACGATTCGGGCGGTACCTCCGGCCGACTATCGGTCGAAAATTTTCAAAGTCCCACGGCTCCGGGCGGCACCTCCGAAACGTTTCCGAGCGATTTGCGTCTAAGCGATGAGCGATACGGTGAAATGCTTCGAACGAATGTTTCATGATTTTCGACGGGCTATACGACCCCGTTATCAGATTTACGGTAAATGACGCATTTCTCGAAATTTCCGTTTCCGACGCATATTTTTTCATCATTTCGCAAAATCTGTACGCACATTCACAGAGCACGTTAAAAACCACGAAACATTCGTTCGGAACGGTTAATCGTATCTATCACCGTTTCGGTACAAAAAGCGACAAACCGGCTCGGGCGGTACCTCCGACGATTCGGGCGGTACCTCCGGCCGACTATCGGTCGAAAATTTTCAAAGTCCCACGGCTCCGGGCGGCACCTCCGAAACGTTTCCGAGCGATTTGCGTCTAAGCGATGAGCGATACGGTGAAATGCTTCGAACGAATGTTTCATGATTTTCGACGGGCTATACGACCCCGTTATCAGATTTACGGTAAATGACGCATTTCTCGAAATTTCCGTTTCCGACGCATATTTTTTCATCATTTCGCAAAATCTGTACGCACATTCACAGAGCACGTTAAAAACCACGAAACATTCGTTCGGAACGGTTAATCGTATCTATCACCGTTTCGGTACAAAAAGCGACAAACCGGCTCGGGCGGTACCTCCGACGATTCGGGCGGTACCTCCGGCCGACTATCGGTCGAAAATTTTCAAAGTCCCACGGCTCCGGGCGGCACCTCCGAAACGTTTCCGAGCGATTTGCGTCTAAGCGATGAGCGATACGGTGAAATGCTTCGAACGAATGTTTCATGATTTTCGACGGGCTATACGACCCCGTTATCAGATTTACGGTAAATGACGCATTTCTCGAAATTTCCGTTTCCGACGCATATTTTTTCATCATTTCGCAAAATCTGTACGCACATTCACAGAGCACGTTAAAAACCACGAAACATTCGTTCGGAACGGTTAATCGTATCTATCACCGTTTCGGTACAAAAAGCGACAAACCGGCTCGGGCGGTACCTCCGACGATTCGGGCGGTACCTCCGGCCGACTATCGGTCGAAAATTTTCAAAGTCCCACGGCTCCGGGCGGCACCTCCGAAACGTTTCCGAGCGATTTGCGTCTAAGCGATGAGCGATACGGTGAAATGCTTCGAACGAATGTTTCATGATTTTCGACGGGCTATACGACCCCGTTATCAGATTTACGGTAAATGACGCATTTCTCGAAATTTCCGTTTCCGACGCATATTTTTTCATCATTTCGCAAAATCTGTACTCACATTCACAGAGCACGTTAAAAACCACGAAACATTCGTTCGGAACGGTTAATCGTATCTATCACCGTTTCGGTACAAAAAGCGACAAACCGGCTCGGGCGGTACCTCCGACGATTCGGGCGGTACCTCCGGCCGACTATCGGTCGAAAATTTTCAAAGTCCCACGGCTCCGGGCGGCACCTCCGAAACGTTTCCGAGCGATTTGCGTCTAAGCGATGAGCGATACGGTGAAATGCTTCGAACGAATGTTTCATGATTTTCGACGGGCTATACGACCCCGTTATCAGATTTACGGTAAATGACGCATTTCTCGAAATTTCCGTTTCCGACGCATATTTTTTCATCATTTCGCAAAATCTGTACGCACATTCACAGAGCACGTTAAAAACCACGAAACATTCGTTCGGAACGGTTAATCGTATCTATCACCGTTTCGGTACAAAAAGCGACAAACCGGCTCGGGCGGTACCTCCGACGATTCGGGCGGTACCTCCGGCCGACTATCGGTCGAAAATTTTCAAAGTCCCACGGCTCCGGGCGGCACCTCCGAAACGTTTCCGAGCGATTTGCGTCTAAGCGATGAGCGATACGGTGAAATGCTTCGAACGAATGTTTCATGATTTTCGACGGGCTATACGACCCCGTTATCAGATTTACGGTAAATGACGCATTTCTCGAAATTTCCGTTTCCGACGCATATTTTTTCATCATTTCGCAAAATCTGTACGCACATTCACAGAGCACGTTAAAAACCACGAAACATTCGTTCGGAACGGTTAATCGTATCTATCACCGTTTCGGTACAAAAAGCGACAAACCGGCTCGGGCGGTACCTCCGACGATTCGGGCGGTACCTCCGGCCGACTATCGGTCGAAAATTTTCAAAGTCCCACGGCTCCGGGCGGCACCTCCGAAACGTTTCCGAGCGATTTGCGTCTAAGCGATGAGCGATACGGTGAAATGCTTCGAACGAATGTTTCATGATTTTCGACGGGCTATACGACCCCGTTATCAGATTTACGGTAAATGACGCATTTCTCGAAATTTCCGTTTCCGACGCATATTTTTTCATCATTTCGCAAAATCTGTACGCACATTCACAGAGCACGTTAAAAACCACGAAACATTCGTTCGGAACGGTTAATCGTATCTATCACCGTTTCGGTACAAAAAGCGACAAACCGGCTCGGGCGGTACCTCCGACGATTCGGGCTGTACCTCCGGCCGACTATCGGTCGAAAATTTTCAAAGTCCCACGGCTCCGGGCGGCACCTCCGAAACGTTTCCGAGCGATTTGCGTCTAAGCGATGAGCGATACGGTGAAATGCTTCGAACGAATGTTTCATGATTTTCGACGGGCTATACGACCCCGTTATCAGATTTACGGTAAATGACGCATTTCTCGAAATTTCCGTTTCCGACGCATATTTTTTCATCATTTCGCAAAATCTGTACGCACATTCACAGAGCACGTTAAAAACCACGAAACATTCGTTCGGAACGGTTAATCGTAACTATCACCGTTTCGGTACAAAAAGCGACAAACCGGCTCGGGCGGTACCTCCGACGATTCGGGCGGTACCTCCGGCCGACTATCGGTCGAAAATTTTCAAAGTCCCACGGCTCCGGGCGGCACCTCCGAAACGTTTCCGAGCGATTTGCGTCTAAGCGATGAGCGATACGGTGAAATGCTTCGAACGAATGTTTCATGATTTTCGACGGGCTATACGACCCCGTTATCAGATTTACGGTAAATGACGCATTTCTCGAAATTTCCGTTTCCGACGCATATTTTTTCATCATTTCGCAAAATCTGTACTCACATTCACAGAGCACGTTAAAAACCACGAAACATTCGTTCGGAACGGTTAATCGTATCTATCACCGTTTCGGTACAAAAAGCGACAAACCGGCTCGGGCGGTACCTCCGACGATTCGGGCGGTACCTCCGGCCGACTATCGGTCGAAAATTTTCAAAGTCCCACGGCTCCGGGCGGCACCTCCGAAACGTTTCCGAGCGATTTGCGTCTAAGCGATGAGCGATACGGTGAAATGCTTCGAACGAATGTTTCATGATTTTCGACGGGCTATACGACCCCGTTATCAGATTTACGGTAAATGACGCATTTCTCGAAATTTCCGTTTCCGACGCATATTTTTTCATCATTTCGCAAAATCTGTACGCACATTCACAGAGCACGTTAAAAACCACGAAACATTCGTTCGGAACGGTTAATCGTATCTATCACCGTTTCGGTACAAAAAGCGACAAACCGGCTCGGGCGGTACCTCCGACGATTCGGGCGGTACCTCCGGCCGACTATCGGTCGAAAATTTTCAAAGTCCCACGGCTCCGGGCGGCACCTCCGAAACGTTTCCGAGCGATTTGCGTCTAAGCGATGAGCGATACGGTGAAATGCTTCGAACGAATGTTTCATGATTTTCGACGGGCTATACGACCCCGTTATCAGATTTACGGTAAATGACGCATTTCTCGAAATTTCCGTTTCCGACGCATATTTTTTCATCATTTCGCAAAATCTGTACGCACATTCACAGAGCACGTTAAAAACCACGAAACATTCGTTCGGAACGGTTAATCGTATCTATCACCGTTTCGGTACAAAAAGCGACAAACCGGCTCGGGCGGTACCTCCGACGATTCGGGCGGTACCTCCGGCCGACTATCGGTCGAAAATTTTCAAAGTCCCACGGCTCCGGGCGGCACCTCCGAAACGTTTCCGAGCGATTTGCGTCTAAGCGATGAGCGATACGGTGAAATGCTTCGAACGAATGTTTCATGATTTTCGACGGGCTATACGACCCCGTTATCAGATTTACGGTAAATGACGCATTTCTCGAAATTTCCGTTTCCGACGCATATTTTTTCATCATTTCGCAAAATCTGTACTCACATTCACAGAGCACGTTAAAAACCACGAAACATTCGTTCGGAACGGTTAATCGTATCTATCACCGTTTCGGTACAAAAAGCGACAAACCGGCTCGGGCGGTACCTCCGACGATTCGGGCGCTACCTCCGGCCGACTATCGGTCGAAAATTTTCAAAGTCCCACGGCTCCGGGCGGCACCTCCGAAACGTTTCCGAGCGATTTGCGTCTAAGCGATGAGCGATACGGTGAAATGCTTCGAACGAATGTTTCATGATTTTCGACGGGCTATACGACCCCGTTATCAGATTTACGGTAAATGACGCATTTCTCGAAATTTCCGTTTCCGACGCATATTTTTTCATCATTTCGCAAAATCTGTACGCACATTCACAGAGCACGTTAAAAACCACGAAACATTCGTTCGGAACGGTTAATCGTATCTATCACCGTTTCGGTACAAAAAGCGACAAACCGGCTCGGGCGGTACCTCCGACGATTCGGGCGGTACCTCCGGCCGACTATCGGTCGAAAATTTTCAAAGTCCCACGGCTCCGGGCGGCACCTCCGAAACGTTTCCGAGCGATTTGCGTCTAAGCGATGAGCGATACGGTGAAATGCTTCGAACGAATGTTTCATGATTTTCGACGGGCTATACGACCCCGTTATCAGATTTACGGTAAATGACGCATTTCTCGAAATTTCCGTTTCCGACGCATATTTTTTCATCATTTCGCAAAATCTGTACGCACATTCACAGAGCACGTTAAAAACCACGAAACATTCGTTCGGAACGGTTAATCGTATCTATCACCGTTTCGGTACAAAAAGCGACAAACCGGCTCGGGCGGTACCTCCGACGATTCGGGCGGTACCTCCGGCCGACTATCGGTCGAAAATTTTCAAAGTCCCACGGCTCCGGGCGGCACCTCCGAAACGTTTCCGAGCGATTTGCGTCTAAGCGATGAGCGATACGGTGAAATGCTTCGAACGAATGTTTCATGATTTTCGACGGGCTATACGACCCCGTTATCAGATTTACGGTAAATGACGCATTTCTCGAAATTTCCGTTTCCGACGCATATTTTTTCATCATTTCGCAAAATCTGTACGCACATTCACAGAGCACGTTAAAAACCACGAAACATTCGTTCGGAACGGTTAATCGTATCTATCACCGTTTCGGTACAAAAAGCGACAAACCGGCTCGGGCGGTACCTCCGACGATTCGGGCGGTACCTCCGGCCGACTATCGGTCGAAAATTTTCAAAGTCCCACGGCTCCGGGCGGCACCTCCGAAACGTTTCCGAGCGATTTGCGTCTAAGCGATGAGCGATACGGTGAAATGCTTCGAACGAATGTTTCATGATTTTCGACGGGCTATACGACCCCGTTATCAGATTTACGGTAAATGACGCATTTCTCGAAATTTCCGTTTCCGACGCATATTTTTTCATCATTTCGCAAAATCTGTACTCACATTCACAGAGCACGTTAAAAACCACGAAACATTCGTTCGGAACGGTTAATCGTATCTATCACCGTTTCGGTACAAAAAGCGACAAACCGGCTCGGGCGGTACCTCCGACGATTCGGGCGGTACCTCCGGCCGACTATCGGTCGAAAATTTTCAAAGTCCCACGGCTCCGGGCGGCACCTCCGAAACGTTTCCGAGCGATTTGCGTCTAAGCGATGAGCGATACGGTGAAATGCTTCGAACGAATGTTTCATGATTTTCGACGGGCTATACGACCCCGTTATCAGATTTACGGTAAATGACGCATTTCTCGAAATTTCCGTTTCCGACGCATATTTTTTCATCATTTCGCAAAATCTGTACGCACATTCACAGAGCACGTTAAAAACCACGAAACATTCGTTCGGAACGGTTAATCGTATCTATCACCGTTTCGGTACAAAAAGCGACAAACCGGCTCGGGCGGTACCTCCGACGATTCGGGCGGTACCTCCGGCCGACTATCGGTCGAAAATTTTCAAAGTCCCACGGCTCCGGGCGGCACCTCCGAAACGTTTCCGAGCGATTTGCGTCTAAGCGATGAGCGATACGGTGAAATGCTTCGAACGAATGTTTCATGATTTTCGACGGGCTATACGACCCCGTTATCAGATTTACGGTAAATGACGCATTTCTCGAAATTTCCGTTTCCGACGCATATTTTTTCATCATTTCGCAAAATCTGTACGCACATTCACAGAGCACGTTAAAAACCACGAAACATTCGTTCGGAACGGTTAATCGTATCTATCACCGTTTCGGTACAAAAAGCGACAAACCGGCTCGGGCGGTACCTCCGACGATTCGGGCGGTACCTCCGGCCGACTATCGGTCGAAAATTTTCAAAGTCCCACGGCTCCGGGCGGCACCTCCGAAACGTTTCCGAGCGATTTGCGTCTAAGCGATGAGCGATACGGTGAAATGCTTCGAACGAATGTTTCATGATTTTCGACGGGCTATACGACCCCGTTATCAGATTTACGGTAAATGACGCATTTCTCGAAATTTCCGTTTCCGACGCATATTTTTTCATCATTTCGCAAAATCTGTACTCACATTCACAGAGCACGTTAAAAACCACGAAACATTCGTTCGGAACGGTTAATCGTATCTATCACCGTTTCGGTACAAAAAGCGACAAACCGGCTCGGGCGGTACCTCCGACGATTCGGGCGCTACCTCCGGCCGACTATCGGTCGAAAATTTTCAAAGTCCCACGGCTCCGGGCGGCACCTCCGAAACGTTTCCGAGCGATTTGCGTCTAAGCGATGAGCGATACGGTGAAATGCTTCGAACGAATGTTTCATGATTTTCGACGGGCTATACGACCCCGTTATCAGATTTACGGTAAATGACGCATTTCTCGAAATTTCCGTTTCCGACGCATATTTTTTCATCATTTCGCAAAATCTGTACGCACATTCACAGAGCACGTTAAAAACCACGAAACATTCGTTCGGAACGGTTAATCGTATCTATCACCGTTTCGGTACAAAAAGCGACAAACCGGCTCGGGCGGTACCTCCGACGATTCGGGCGGTACCTCCGGCCGACTATCGGTCGAAAATTTTCAAAGTCCCACGGCTCCGGGCGGCACCTCCGAAACGTTTCCGAGCGATTTGCGTCTAAGCGATGAGCGATACGGTGAAATGCTTCGAACGAATGTTTCATGATTTTCGACGGGCTATACGACCCCGTTATCAGATTTACGGTAAATGACGCATTTCTCGAAATTTCCGTTTCCGACGCATATTTTTTCATCATTTCGCAAAATCTGTACTCACATTCACAGAGCACGTTAAAAACCACGAAACATTCGTTCGGAACGGTTAATCGTATCTATCACCGTTTCGGTACAAAAAGCGACAAACCGGCTCGGGCGGTACCTCCGACGATTCGGGCGGTACCTCCGGCCGACTATCGGTCGAAAATTTTCAAAGTCCCACGGCTCCGGGCGGCACCTCCGAAACGTTTCCGAGCGATTTGCGTCTAAGCGATGAGCGATACGGTGAAATGCTTCGAACGAATGTTTCATGATTTTCGACGGGCTATACGACCCCGTTATCAGATTTACGGTAAATGACGCATTTCTCGAAATTTCCGTTTCCGACGCATATTTTTTCATCATTTCGCAAAATCTGTACGCACATTCACAGAGCACGTTAAAAACCACGAAACATTCGTTCGGAACGGTTAATCGTAACTATCACCGTTTCGGTACAAAAAGCGACAAACCGGCTCGGGCGGTACCTCCGACGATTCGGGCGGTACCTCCGGCCGACTATCGGTCGAAAATTTTCAAAGTCCCACGGCTCCGGGCGGCACCTCCGAAACGTTTCCGAGCGATTTGCGTCTAAGCGATGAGCGATACGGTGAAATGCTTCGAACGAATGTTTCATGATTTTCGACGGGCTATACGACCCCGTTATCAGATTTACGGTAAATGACGCATTTCTCGAAATTTCCGTTTCCGACGCATATTTTTTCATCATTTCGCAAAATCTGTACTCACATTCACAGAGCACGTTAAAAACCACGAAACATTCGTTCGGAACGGTTAATCGTATCTATCACCGTTTCGGTACAAAAAGCGACAAACCGGCTCGGGCGGTACCTCCGACGATTCGGGCGCTACCTCCGGCCGACTATCGGTCGAAAATTTTCAAAGTCCCACGGCTCCGGGCGGCACCTCCGAAACGTTTCCGAGCGATTTGCGTCTAAGCGATGAGCGATACGGTGAAATGCTTCGAACGAATGTTTCATGATTTTCGACGGGCTATACGACCCCGTTATCAGATTTACGGTAAATGACGCATTTCTCGAAATTTCCGTTTCCGACGCATATTTTTTCATCATTTCGCAAAATCTGTACGCACATTCACAGAGCACGTTAAAAACCACGAAACATTCGTTCGGAACGGTTAATCGTATCTATCACCGTTTCGGTACAAAAAGCGACAAACCGGCTCGGGCGGTACCTCCGACGATTCGGGCGGTACCTCCGGCCGACTATCGGTCGAAAATTTTCAAAGTCCCACGGCTCCGGGCGGCACCTCCGAAACGTTTCCGAGCGATTTGCGTCTAAGCGATGAGCGATACGGTGAAATGCTTCGAACGAATGTTTCATGATTTTCGACGGGCTATACGACCCCGTTATCAGATTTACGGTAAATGACGCATTTCTCGAAATTTCCGTTTCCGACGCATATTTTTTCATCATTTCGCAAAATCTGTACTCACATTCACAGAGCACGTTAAAAACCACGAAACATTCGTTCGGAACGGTTAATCGTATCTATCACCGTTTCGGTACAAAAAGCGACAAACCGGCTCGGGCGGTACCTCCGACGATTCGGGCGGTACCTCCGGCCGACTATCGGTCGAAAATTTTCAAAGTCCCACGGCTCCGGGCGGCACCTCCGAAACGTTTCCGAGCGATTTGCGTCTAAGCGATGAGCGATACGGTGAAATGCTTCGAACGAATGTTTCATGATTTTCGACGGGCTATACGACCCCGTTATCAGATTTACGGTAAATGACGCATTTCTCGAAATTTCCGTTTCCGACGCATATTTTTTCATCATTTCGCAAAATCTGTACGCACATTCACAGAGCACGTTAAAAACCACGAAACATTCGTTCGGAACGGTTAATCGTATCTATCACCGTTTCGGTACAAAAAGCGACAAACCGGCTCGGGCGGTACCTCCGACGATTCGGGCGGTACCTCCGGCCGACTATCGGTCGAAAATTTTCAAAGTCCCACGGCTCCGGGCGGCACCTCCGAAACGTTTCCGAGCGATTTGCGTCTAAGCGATGAGCGATACGGTGAAATGCTTCGAACGAATGTTTCATGATTTTCGACGGGCTATACGACCCCGTTATCAGATTTACGGTAAATGACGCATTTCTCGAAATTTCCGTTTCCGACGCATATTTTTTCATCATTTCGCAAAATCTGTACGCACATTCACAGAGCACGTTAAAAACCACGAAACATTCGTTCGGAACGGTTAATCGTATCTATCACCGTTTCGGTACAAAAAGCGACAAACCGGCTCGGGCGGTACCTCCGACGATTCGGGCGGTACCTCCGGCCGACTATCGGTCGAAAATTTTCAAAGTCCCACGGCTCCGGGCGGCACCTCCGAAACGTTTCCGAGCGATTTGCGTCTAAGCGATGAGCGATACGGTGAAATGCTTCGAACGAATGTTTCATGATTTTCGACGGGCTATACGACCCCGTTATCAGATTTACGGTAAATGACGCATTTCTCGAAATTTCCGTTTCCGACGCATATTTTTTCATCATTTCGCAAAATCTGTACGCACATTCACAGAGCACGTTAAAAACCACGAAACATTCGTTCGGAACGGTTAATCGTATCTATCACCGTTTCGGTACAAAAAGCGACAAACCGGCTCGGGCGGTACCTCCGACGATTCGGGCGGTACCTCCGGCCGACTATCGGTCGAAAATTTTCAAAGTCCCACGGCTCCGGGCGGCACCTCCGAAACGTTTCCGAGCGATTTGCGTCTAAGCGATGAGCGATACGGTGAAATGCTTCGAACGAATGTTTCATGATTTTCGACGGGCTATACGACCCCGTTATCAGATTTACGGTAAATGACGCATTTCTCGAAATTTCCGTTTCCGACGCATATTTTTTCATCATTTCGCAAAATCTGTACGCACATTCACAGAGCACGTTAAAAACCACGAAACATTCGTTCGGAACGGTTAATCGTATCTATCACCGTTTCGGTACAAAAAGCGACAAACCGGCTCGGGCGGTACCTCCGACGATTCGGGCGGTACCTCCGGCCGACTATCGGTCGAAAATTTTCAAAGTCCCACGGCTCCGGGCGGCACCTCCGAAACGTTTCCGAGCGATTTGCGTCTAAGCGATGAGCGATACGGTGAAATGCTTCGAACGAATGTTTCATGATTTTCGACGGGCTATACGACCCCGTTATCAGATTTACGGTAAATGACGCATTTCTCGAAATTTCCGTTTCCGACGCATATTTTTTCATCATTTCGCAAAATCTGTACGCACATTCACAGAGCACGTTAAAAACCACGAAACATTCGTTCGGAACGGTTAATCGTATCTATCACCGTTTCGGTACAAAAAGCGACAAACCGGCTCGGGCGGTACCTCCGACGATTCGGGCGGTACCTCCGGCCGACTATCGGTCGAAAATTTTCAAAGTCCCACGGCTCCGGGCGGCACCTCCGAAACGTTTCCGAGCGATTTGCGTCTAAGCGATGAGCGATACGGTGAAATGCTTCGAACGAATGTTTCATGATTTTCGACGGGCTATACGACCCCGTTATCAGATTTACGGTAAATGACGCATTTCTCGAAATTTCCGTTTCCGACGCATATTTTTTCATCATTTCGCAAAATCTGTACGCACATTCACAGAGCACGTTAAAAACCACGAAACATTCGTTCGGAACGGTTAATCGTATCTATCACCGTTTCGGTACAAAAAGCGACAAACCGGCTCGGGCGGTACCTCCGACGATTCGGGCGGTACCTCCGGCCGACTATCGGTCGAAAATTTTCAAAGTCCCACGGCTCCGGGCGGCACCTCCGAAACGTTTCCGAGCGATTTGCGTCTAAGCGATGAGCGATACGGTGAAATGCTTCGAACGAATGTTTCATGATTTTCGACGGGCTATACGACCCCGTTATCAGATTTACGGTAAATGACGCATTTCTCGAAATTTCCGTTTCCGACGCATATTTTTTCATCATTTCGCAAAATCTGTACGCACATTCACAGAGCACGTCAAAAACCACGAAACATTCGTTCGGAACGGTTAATCGTATCTATCACCGTTTCGGTACAAAAAGCGACAAACCGGCTCGGGCGGTACCTCCGACGATTCGGGCGGTACCTCCGGCCGACTATCGGTCGAAAATTTTCAAAGTCCCACGGCTCCGGGCGGCACCTCCGAAACGTTTCCGAGCGATTTGCGTCTAAGCGATGAGCGATACGGTGAAATGCTTCGAACGAATGTTTCATGATTTTCGACGGGCTATACGACCCCGTTATCAGATTTACGGTAAATGACGCATTTCTCGAAATTTCCGTTTCCGACGCATATTTTTTCATCATTTCGCAAAATCTGTACGCACATTCACAGAGCACGTTAAAAACCACGAAACATTCGTTCGGAACGGTTAATCGTATCTATCACCGTTTCGGTACAAAAAGCGACAAACCGGCTCGGGCGGTACCTCCGACGATTCGGGCGGTACCTCCGGCCGACTATCGGTCGAAAATTTTCAAAGTCCCACGGCTCCGGGCGGCACCTCCGAAACGTTTCCGAGCGATTTGCGTCTAAGCGATGAGCGATACGGTGAAATGCTTCGAACGAATGTTTCATGATTTTCGACGGGCTATACGACCCCGTTATCAGATTTACGGTAAATGACGCATTTCTCGAAATTTCCGTTTCCGACGCATATTTTTTCATCATTTCGCAAAATCTGTACGCACATTCACAGAGCACGTTAAAAACCACGAAACATTCGTTCGGAACGGTTAATCGTATCTATCACCGTTTCGGTACAAAAAGCGACAAACCGGCTCGGGCGGTACCTCCGACGATTCGGGCGGTACCTCCGGCCGACTATCGGTCGAAAATTTTCAAAGTCCCACGGCTCCGGGCGGCACCTCCGAAACGTTTCCGAGCGATTTGCGTCTAAGCGATGAGCGATACGGTGAAATGCTTCGAACGAATGTTTCATGATTTTCGACGGGCTATACGACCCCGTTATCAGATTTACGGTAAATGACGCATTTCTCGAAATTTCCGTTTCCGACGCATATTTTTTCATCATTTCGCAAAATCTGTACGCACATTCACAGAGCACGTTAAAAACCACGAAACATTCGTTCGGAACGGTTAATCGTATCTATCACCGTTTCGGTACAAAAAGCGACAAACCGGCTCGGGCGGTACCTCCGACGATTCGGGCGGTACCTCCGGCCGACTATCGGTCGAAAATTTTCAAAGTCCCACGGCTCCGGGCGGCACCTCCGAAACGTTTCCGAGCGATTTGCGTCTAAGCGATGAGCGATACGGTGAAATGCTTCGAACGAATGTTTCATGATTTTCGACGGGCTATACGACCCCGTTATCAGATTTACGGTAAATGACGCATTTCTCGAAATTTCCGTTTCCGACGCATATTTTTTCATCATTTCGCAAAATCTGTACGCACATTCACAGAGCACGTTAAAAACCACGAAACATTCGTTCGGAACGGTTAATCGTATCTATCACCGTTTCGGTACAAAAAGCGACAAACCGGCTCGGGCGGTACCTCCGACGATTCGGGCGGTACCTCCGGCCGACTATCGGTCGAAAATTTTCAAAGTCCCACGGCTCCGGGCGGCACCTCCGAAACGTTTCCGAGCGATTTGCGTCTAAGCGATGAGCGATACGGTGAAATGCTTCGAACGAATGTTTCATGATTTTCGACGGGCTATACGACCCCGTTATCAGATTTACGGTAAATGACGCATTTCTCGAAATTTCCGTTTCCGACGCATATTTTTTCATCATTTCGCAAAATCTGTACGCACATTCACAGAGCACGTTAAAAACCACGAAACATTCGTTCGGAACGGTTAATCGTATCTATCACCGTTTCGGTACAAAAAGCGACAAACCGGCTCGGGCGGTACCTCCGACGATTCGGGCGGTACCTCCGGCCGACTATCGGTCGAAAATTTTCAAAGTCCCACGGCTCCGGGCGGCACCTCCGAAACGTTTCCGAGCGATTTGCGTCTAAGCGATGAGCGATACGGTGAAATGCTTCGAACGAATGTTTCATGATTTTCGACGGGCTATACGACCCCGTTATCAGATTTACGGTAAATGACGCATTTCTCGAAATTTCCGTTTCCGACGCATATTTTTTCATCATTTCGCAAAATCTGTACGCACATTCACAGAGCACGTTAAAAACCACGAAACATTCGTTCGGAACGGTTAATCGTATCTATCACCGTTTCGGTACAAAAAGCGACAAACCGGCTCGGGCGGTACCTCCGACGATTCGGGCGGTACCTCCGGCCGACTATCGGTCGAAAATTTTCAAAGTCCCACGGCTCCGGGCGGCACCTCCGAAACGTTTCCGAGCGATTTGCGTCTAAGCGATGAGCGATACGGTGAAATGCTTCGAACGAATGTTTCATGATTTTCGACGGGCTATACGACCCCGTTATCAGATTTACGGTAAATGACGCATTTCTCGAAATTTCCGTTTCCGACGCATATTTTTTCATCATTTCGCAAAATCTGTACTCACATTCACAGAGCACGTTAAAAACCACGAAACATTCGTTCGGAACGGTTAATCGTATCTATCACCGTTTCGGTACAAAAAGCGACAAACCGGCTCGGGCGGTACCTCCGACGATTCGGGCGGTACCTCCGGCCGACTATCGGTCGAAAATTTTCAAAGTCCCACGGCTCCGGGCGGCACCTCCGAAACGTTTCCGAGCGATTTGCGTCTAAGCGATGAGCGATACGGTGAAATGCTTCGAACGAATGTTTCATGATTTTCGACGGGCTATACGACCCCGTTATCAGATTTACGGTAAATGACGCATTTCTCGAAATTTCCGTTTCCGACGCATATTTTTTCATCATTTCGCTAAATCTGTACTCACATTCACAGAGCACGTTAAAAACCACGAAACATTCGTTCGGAACGGTTAATCGTATCTATCACCGTTTCGGTACAAAAAGCGACAAACCGGCTCGGGCGGTACCTCCGACGATTCGGGCGGTACCTCCGGCCGACTATCGGTCGAAAATTTTCAAAGTCCCACGGCTCCGGGCGGCACCTCCGAAACGTTTCCGAGCGATTTGCGTCTAAGCGATGAGCGATACGGTGAAATGCTTCGAACGAATGTTTCATGATTTTCGACGGGCTATACGACCCCGTTATCAGATTTACGGTAAATGACGCATTTCTCGAAATTTCCGTTTCCGACGCATATTTTTTCATCATTTCGCAAAATCTGTACGCACATTCACAGAGCACGTTAAAAACCACGAAACATTCGTTCGGAACGGTTAATCGTATCTATCACCGTTTCGGTACAAAAAGCGACAAACCGGCTCGGGCGGTACCTCCGACGATTCGGGCGGTACCTCCGGCCGACTATCGGTCGAAAATTTTCAAAGTCCCACGGCTCCGGGCGGCACCTCCGAAACGTTTCCGAGCGATTTGCGTCTAAGCGATGAGCGATACGGTGAAATGCTTCGAACGAATGTTTCATGATTTTCGACGGGCTATACGACCCCGTTATCAGATTTACGGTAAATGACGCATTTCTCGAAATTTCCGTTTCCGACGCATATTTTTTCATCATTTCGCAAAATCTGTACGCACATTCACAGAGCACGTTAAAAACCACGAAACATTCGTTCGGAACGGTTAATCGTATCTATCACCGTTTCGGTACAAAAAGCGACAAACCGGCTCGGGCGGTACCTCCGACGATTCGGGCGGTACCTCCGGCCGACTATCGGTCGAAAATTTTCAAAGTCCCACGGCTCCGGGCGGCACCTCCGAAACGTTTCCGAGCGATTTGCGTCTAAGCGATGAGCGATACGGTGAAATGCTTCGAACGAATGTTTCATGATTTTCGACGGGCTATACGACCCCGTTATCAGATTTACGGTAAATGACGCATTTCTCGAAATTTCCGTTTCCGACGCATATTTTTTCATCATTTCGCAAAATCTGTACGCACATTCACAGAGCACGTTAAAAACCACGAAACATTCGTTCGGAACGGTTAATCGTATCTATCACCGTTTCGGTACAAAAAGCGACAAACCGGCTCGGGCGGTACCTCCGACGATTCGGGCGGTACCTCCGGCCGACTATCGGTCGAAAATTTTCAAAGTCCCACGGCTCCGGGCGGCACCTCCGAAACGTTTCCGAGCGATTTGCGTCTAAGCGATGAGCGATACGGTGAAATGCTTCGAACGAATGTTTCATGATTTTCGACGGGCTATACGACCCCGTTATCAGATTTACGGTAAATGACGCATTTCTCGAAATTTCCGTTTCCGACGCATATTTTTTCATCATTTCGCAAAATCTGTACGCACATTCACAGAGCACGTTAAAAACCACGAAACATTCGTTCGGAACGGTTAATCGTATCTATCACCGTTTCGGTACAAAAAGCGACAAACCGGCTCGGGCGGTACCTCCGACGATTCGGGCGGTACCTCCGGCCGACTATCGGTCGAAAATTTTCAAAGTCCCACGGCTCCGGGCGGCACCTCCGAAACGTTTCCGAGCGATTTGCGTCTAAGCGATGAGCGATACGGTGAAATGCTTCGAACGAATGTTTCATGATTTTCGACGGGCTATACGACCCCGTTATCAGATTTACGGTAAATGACGCATTTCTCGAAATTTCCGTTTCCGACGCATATTTTTTCATCATTTCGCAAAATCTGTACGCACATTCACAGAGCACGTTAAAAACCACGAAACATTCGTTCGGAACGGTTAATCGTATCTATCACCGTTTCGGTACAAAAAGCGACAAACCGGCTCGGGCGGTACCTCCGACGATTCGGGCGGTACCTCCGGCCGACTATCGGTCGAAAATTTTCAAAGTCCCACGGCTCCGGGCGGCACCTCCGAAACGTTTCCGAGCGATTTGCGTCTAAGCGATGAGCGATACGGTGAAATGCTTCGAACGAATGTTTCATGATTTTCGACGGGCTATACGACCCCGTTATCAGATTTACGGTAAATGACGCATTTCTCGAAATTTCCGTTTCCGACGCATATTTTTTCATCATTTCGCAAAATCTGTACGCACATTCACAGAGCACGTTAAAAACCACGAAACATTCGTTCGGAACGGTTAATCGTATCTATCACCGTTTCGGTACAAAAAGCGACAAACCGGCTCGGGCGGTACCTCCGACGATTCGGGCGGTACCTCCGGCCGACTATCGGTCGAAAATTTTCAAAGTCCCACGGCTCCGGGCGGCACCTCCGAAACGTTTCCGAGCGATTTGCGTCTAAGCGATGAGCGATACGGTGAAATGCTTCGAACGAATGTTTCATGATTTTCGACGGGCTATACGACCCCGTTATCAGATTTACGGTAAATGACGCATTTCTCGAAATTTCCGTTTCCGACGCATATTTTTTCATCATTTCGCAAAATCTGTACGCACATTCACAGAGCACGTTAAAAACCACGAAACATTCGTTCGGAACGGTTAATCGTATCTATCACCGTTTCGGTACAAAAAGCGACAAACCGGCTCGGGCGGTACCTCCGACGATTCGGGCGGTACCTCCGGCCGACTATCGGTCGAAAATTTTCAAAGTCCCACGGCTCCGGGCGGCACCTCCGAAACGTTTCCGAGCGATTTGCGTCTAAGCGATGAGCGATACGGTGAAATGCTTCGAACGAATGTTTCATGATTTTCGACGGGCTATACGACCCCGTTATCAGATTTACGGTAAATGACGCATTTCTCGAAATTTCCGTTTCCGACGCATATTTTTTCATCATTTCGCAAAATCTGTACGCACATTCACAGAGCACGTTAAAAACCACGAAACATTCGTTCGGAACGGTTAATCGTATCTATCACCGTTTCGGTACAAAAAGCGACAAACCGGCTCGGGCGGTACCTCCGACGATTCGGGCGGTACCTCCGGCCGACTATCGGTCGAAAATTTTCAAAGTCCCACGGCTCCGGGCGGCACCTCCGAAACGTTTCCGAGCGATTTGCGTCTAAGCGATGAGCGATACGGTGAAATGCTTCGAACGAATGTTTCATGATTTTCGACGGGCTATACGACCCCGTTATCAGATTTACGGTAAATGACGCATTTCTCGAAATTTCCGTTTCCGACGCATATTTTTTCATCATTTCGCAAAATCTGTACGCACATTCACAGAGCACGTTAAAAACCACGAAACATTCGTTCGGAACGGTTAATCGTATCTATCACCGTTTCGGTACAAAAAGCGACAAACCGGCTCGGGCGGTACCTCCGACGATTCGGGCGGTACCTCCGGCCGACTATCGGTCGAAAATTTTCAAAGTCCCACGGCTCCGGGCGGCACCTCCGAAACGTTTCCGAGCGATTTGCGTCTAAGCGATGAGCGATACGGTGAAATGCTTCGAACGAATGTTTCATGATTTTCGACGGGCTATACGACCCCGTTATCAGATTTACGGTAAATGACGCATTTCTCGAAATTTCCGTTTCCGACGCATATTTTTTCATCATTTCGCAAAATCTGTACGCACATTCACAGAGCACGTTAAAAACCACGAAACATTCGTTCGGAACGGTTAATCGTATCTATCACCGTTTCGGTACAAAAAGCGACAAACCGGCTCGGGCGGTACCTCCGACGATTCGGGCGGTACCTCCGGCCGACTATCGGTCGAAAATTTTCAAAGTCCCACGGCTCCGGGCGGCACCTCCGAAACGTTTCCGAGCGATTTGCGTCTAAGCGATGAGCGATACGGTGAAATGCTTCGAACGAATGTTTCATGATTTTCGACGGGCTATACGACCCCGTTATCAGATTTACGGTAAATGACGCATTTCTCGAAATTTCCGTTTCCGACGCATATTTTTTCATCATTTCGCAAAATCTGTACGCACATTCACAGAGCACGTTAAAAACCACGAAACATTCGTTCGGAACGGTTAATCGTATCTATCACCGTTTCGGTACAAAAAGCGACAAACCGGCTCGGGCGGTACCTCCGACGATTCGGGCGGAACCTCCGGCCGACTATCGGTCGAAAATTTTCAAAGTCCCACGGCTCCGGGCGGCACCTCCGAAACGTTTCCGAGCGATTTGCGTCTAAGCGATGAGCGATACGGTGAAATGCTTCGAACGAATGTTTCATGATTTTCGACGGGCTATACGACCCCGTTATCAGATTTACGGTAAATGACGCATTTCTCGAAATTTCCGTTTCCGACGCATATTTTTTCATCATTTCGCAAAATCTGTACTCACATTCACAGAGCACGTTAAAAACCACGAAACATTCGTTCGGAACGGTTAATCGTATCTATCACCGTTTCGGTACAAAAAGCGACAAACCGGCTCGGGCGGTACCTCCGACGATTCGGGCGGTACCTCCGGCCGACTATCGGTCGAAAATTTTCAAAGTCCCACGGCTCCGGGCGGCACCTCCGAAACGTTTCCGAGCGATTTGCGTCTAAGCGATGAGCGATACGGTGAAATGCTTCGAACGAATGTTTCATGATTTTCGACGGGCTATACGACCCCGTTATCAGATTTACGGTAAATGACGCATTTCTCGAAATTTCCGTTTCCGACGCATATTTTTTCATCATTTCGCAAAATCTGTACGCACATTCACAGAGCACGTTAAAAACCACGAAACATTCGTTCGGAACGGTTAATCGTATCTATCACCGTTTCGGTACAAAAAGCGACAAACCGGCTCGGGCGGTACCTCCGACGATTCGGGCGGTACCTCCGGCCGACTATCGGTCGAAAATTTTCAAAGTCCCACGGCTCCGGGCGGCACCTCCGAAACGTTTCCGAGCGATTTGCGTCTAAGCGATGAGCGATACGGTGAAATGCTTCGAACGAATGTTTCATGATTTTCGACGGGCTATACGACCCCGTTATCAGATTTACGGTAAATGACGCATTTCTCGAAATTTCCGTTTCCGACGCATATTTTTTCATCATTTCGCAAAATCTGTACGCACATTCACAGAGCACGTTAAAAACCACGAAACATTCGTTCGGAACGGTTAATCGTATCTATCACCGTTTCGGTACAAAAAGCGACAAACCGGCTCGGGCGGTACCTCCGACGATTCGGGCGGTACCTCCGGCCGACTATCGGTCGAAAATTTTCAAAGTCCCACGGCTCCGGGCGGCACCTCCGAAACGTTTCCGAGCGATTTGCGTCTAAGCGATGAGCGATACGGTGAAATGCTTCGAACGAATGTTTCATGATTTTCGACGGGCTATACGACCCCGTTATCAGATTTACGGTAAATGACGCATTTCTCGAAATTTCCGTTTCCGACGCATATTTTTTCATCATTTCGCAAAATCTGTACGCACATTCACAGAGCACGTTAAAAACCACGAAACATTCGTTCGGAACGGTTAATCGTATCTATCACCGTTTCGGTACAAAAAGCGACAAACCGGCTCGGGCGGTACCTCCGACGATTCGGGCGGTACCTCCGGCCGACTATCGGTCGAAAATTTTCAAAGTCCCACGGCTCCGGGCGGCACCTCCGAAACGTTTCCGAGCGATTTGCGTCTAAGCGATGAGCGATACGGTGAAATGCTTCGAACGAATGTTTCATGATTTTCGACGGGCTATACGACCCCGTTATCAGATTTACGGTAAATGACGCATTTCTCGAAATTTCCGTTTCCGACGCATATTTTTTCATCATTTCGCAAAATCTGTACGCACATTCACAGAGCACGTTAAAAACCACGAAACATTCGTTCGGAACGGTTAATCGTATCTATCACCGTTTCGGTACAAAAAGCGACAAACCGGCTCGGGCGGTACCTCCGACGATTCGGGCGGTACCTCCGGCCGACTATCGGTCGAAAATTTTCAAAGTCCCACGGCTCCGGGCGGCACCTCCGAAACGTTTCCGAGCGATTTGCGTCTAAGCGATGAGCGATACGGTGAAATGCTTCGAACGAATGTTTCATGATTTTCGACGGGCTATACGACCCCGTTATCAGATTTACGGTAAATGACGCATTTCTCGAAATTTCCGTTTCCGACGCATATTTTTTCATCATTTCGCAAAATCTGTACTCACATTCACAGAGCACGTTAAAAACCACGAAACATTCGTTCGGAACGGTTAATCGTATCTATCACCGTTTCGGTACAAAAAGCGACAAACCGGCTCGGGCGGTACCTCCGACGATTCGGGCGGTACCTCCGGCCGACTATCGGTCGAAAATTTTCAAAGTCCCACGGCTCCGGGCGGCACCTCCGAAACGTTTCCGAGCGATTTGCGTCTAAGCGATGAGCGATACGGTGAAATGCTTCGAACGAATGTTTCATGATTTTCGACGGGCTATACGACCCCGTTATCAGATTTACGGTAAATGACGCATTTCTCGAAATTTCCGTTTCCGACGCATATTTTTTCATCATTTCGCAAAATCTGTACGCACATTCACAGAGCACGTTAAAAACCACGAAACATTCGTTCGGAACGGTTAATCGTATCTATCACCGTTTCGGTACAAAAAGCGACAAACCGGCTCGGGCGGTACCTCCGACGATTCGGGCGGTACCTCCGGCCGACTATCGGTCGAAAATTTTCAAAGTCCCACGGCTCCGGGCGGCACCTCCGAAACGTTTCCGAGCGATTTGCGTCTAAGCGATGAGCGATACGGTGAAATGCTTCGAACGAATGTTTCATGATTTTCGACGGGCTATACGACCCCGTTATCAGATTTACGGTAAATGACGCATTTCTCGAAATTTCCGTTTCCGACGCATATTTTTTCATCATTTCGCAAAATCTGTACGCACATTCACAGAGCACGTTAAAAACCACGAAACATTCGTTCGGAACGGTTAATCGTATCTATCACCGTTTCGGTACAAAAAGCGACAAACCGGCTCGGGCGGTACCTCCGACGATTCGGGCGGTACCTCCGGCCGACTATCGGTCGAAAATTTTCAAAGTCCCACGGCTCCGGGCGGCACCTCCGAAACGTTTCCGAGCGATTTGCGTCTAAGCGATGAGCGATACGGTGAAATGCTTCGAACGAATGTTTCATGATTTTCGACGGGCTATACGACCCCGTTATCAGATTTACGGTAAATGACGCATTTCTCGAAATTTCCGTTTCCGACGCATATTTTTTCATCATTTCGCTAAATCTGTACGCACATTCACAGAGCACGTTAAAAACCACGAAACATTCGTTCGGAACGGTTAATCGTATCTATCACCGTTTCGGTACAAAAAGCGACAAACCGGCTCGGGCGGTACCTCCGACGATTCGGGCGGTACCTCCGGCCGACTATCGGTCGAAAATTTTCAAAGTCCCACGGCTCCGGGCGGCACCTCCGAAACGTTTCCGAGCGATTTGCGTCTAAGCGATGAGCGATACGGTGAAATGCTTCGAACGAATGTTTCATGATTTTCGACGGGCTATACGACCCCGTTATCAGATTTACGGTAAATGACGCATTTCTCGAAATTTCCGTTTCCGACGCATATTTTTTCATCATTTCGCAAAATCTGTACGCACATTCACAGAGCACGTTAAAAACCACGAAACATTCGTTCGGAACGGTTAATCGTATCTAACACCGTTTCGGTACAAAAAGCGACAAACCGGCTCGGGCGGTACCTCCGACGATTCGGGCGGTACCTCCGGCCGACTATCGGTCGAAAATTTTCAAAGTCCCACGGCTCCGGGCGGCACCTCCGAAACGTTTCCGAGCGATTTGCGTCTAAGCGATGAGCGATACGGTGAAATGCTTCGAACGAATGTTTCATGATTTTCGACGGGCTATACGACCCCGTTATCAGATTTACGGTAAATGACGCATTTCTCGAAATTTCCGTTTCCGACGCATATTTTTTCATCATTTCGCAAAATCTGTACTCACATTCACAGAGCACGTTAAAAACCACGAAACATTCGTTCGGAACGGTTAATCGTATCTATCACCGTTTCGGTACAAAAAGCGACAAACCGGCTCGGGCGGTACCTCCGACGATTCGGGCGGTACCTCCGGCCGACTATCGGTCGAAAATTTTCAAAGTCCCACGGCTCCGGGCGGCACCTCCGAAACGTTTCCGAGCGATTTGCGTCTAAGCGATGAGCGATACGGTGAAATGCTTCGAACGAATGTTTCATGATTTTCGACGGGCTATACGACCCCGTTATCAGATTTACGGTAAATGACGCATTTCTCGAAATTTCCGTTTCCGACGCATATTTTTTCATCATTTCGCAAAATCTGTACTCACATTCACAGAGCACGTTAAAAACCACGAAACATTCGTTCGGAACGGTTAATCGTATCTATCACCGTTTCGGTACAAAAAGCGACAAACCGGCTCGGGCGGTACCTCCGACGATTCGGGCGCTACCTCCGGCCGACTATCGGTCGAAAATTTTCAAAGTCCCACGGCTCCGGGCGGCACCTCCGAAACGTTTCCGAGCGATTTGCGTCTAAGCGATGAGCGATACGGTGAAATGCTTCGAACGAATGTTTCATGATTTTCGACGGGCTATACGACCCCGTTATCAGATTTACGGTAAATGACGCATTTCTCGAAATTTCCGTTTCCGACGCATATTTTTTCATCATTTCGCAAAATCTGTACGCACATTCACAGAGCACGTTAAAAACCACGAAACATTCGTTCGGAACGGTTAATCGTATCTATCACCGTTTCGGTACAAAAAGCGACAAACCGGCTCGGGCGGTACCTCCGACGATTCGGGCGGTACCTCCGGCCGACTATCGGTCGAAAATTTTCAAAGTCCCACGGCTCCGGGCGGCACCTCCGAAACGTTTCCGAGCGATTTGCGTCTAAGCGATGAGCGATACGGTGAAATGCTTCGAACGAATGTTTCATGATTTTCGACGGGCTATACGACCCCGTTATCAGATTTACGGTAAATGACGCATTTCTCGAAATTTCCGTTTCCGACGCATATTTTTTCATCATTTCGCAAAATCTGTACGCACATTCACAGAGCACGTTAAAAACCACGAAACATTCGTTCGGAACGGTTAATCGTATCTATCACCGTTTCGGTACAAAAAGCGACAAACCGGCTCGGGCGGTACCTCCGACGATTCGGGCGGTACCTCCGGCCGACTATCGGTCGAAAATTTTCAAAGTCCCACGGCTCCGGGCGGCACCTCCGAAACGTTTCCGAGCGATTTGCGTCTAAGCGATGAGCGATACGGTGAAATGCTTCGAACGAATGTTTCATGATTTTCGACGGGCTATACGACCCCGTTATCAGATTTACGGTAAATGACGCATTTCTCGAAATTTCCGTTTCCGACGCATATTTTTTCATCATTTCGCAAAATCTGTACGCACATTCACAGAGCACGTTAAAAACCACGAAACATTCGTTCGGAACGGTTAATCGTATCTATCACCGTTTCGGTACAAAAAGCGACAAACCGGCTCGGGCGGTACCTCCGACGATTCGGGCGGTACCTCCGGCCGACTATCGGTCGAAAATTTTCAAAGTCCCACGGCTCCGGGCGGCACCTCCGAAACGTTTCCGAGCGATTTGCGTCTAAGCGATGAGCGATACGGTGAAATGCTTCGAACGAATGTTTCATGATTTTCGACGGGCTATACGACCCCGTTATCAGATTTACGGTAAATGACGCATTTCTCGAAATTTCCGTTTCCGACGCATATTTTTTCATCATTTCGCAAAATCTGTACTCACATTCACAGAGCACGTTAAAAACCACGAAACATTCGTTCGGAACGGTTAATCGTATCTATCACCGTTTCGGTACAAAAAGCGACAAACCGGCTCGGGCGGTACCTCCGACGATTCGGGCGGTACCTCCGGCCGACTATCGGTCGAAAATTTTCAAAGTCCCACGGCTCCGGGCGGCACCTCCGAAACGTTTCCGAGCGATTTGCGTCTAAGCGATGAGCGATACGGTGAAATGCTTCGAACGAATGTTTCATGATTTTCGACGGGCTATACGACCCCGTTATCAGATTTACGGTAAATGACGCATTTCTCGAAATTTCCGTTTCCGACGCATATTTTTTCATCATTTCGCAAAATCTGTACGCACATTCACAGAGCACGTTAAAAACCACGAAACATTCGTTCGGAACGGTTAATCGTATCTATCACCGTTTCGGTACAAAAAGCGACAAACCGGCTCGGGCGGTACCTCCGACGATTCGGGCGGTACCTCCGGCCGACTATCGGTCGAAAATTTTCAAAGTCCCACGGCTCCGGGCGGCACCTCCGAAACGTTTCCGAGCGATTTGCGTCTAAGCGATGAGCGATACGGTGAAATGCTTCGAACGAATGTTTCATGATTTTCGACGGGCTATACGACCCCGTTATCAGATTTACGGTAAATGACGCATTTCTCGAAATTTCCGTTTCCGACGCATATTTTTTCATCATTTCGCAAAATCTGTACGCACATTCACAGAGCACGTTAAAAACCACGAAACATTCGTTCGGAACGGTTAATCGTATCTATCACCGTTTCGGTACAAAAAGCGACAAACCGGCTCGGGCGGTACCTCCGACGATTCGGGCGGTACCTCCGGCCGACTATCGGTCGAAAATTTTCAAAGTCCCACGGCTCCGGGCGGCACCTCCGAAACGTTTCCGAGCGATTTGCGTCTAAGCGATGAGCGATACGGTGAAATGCTTCGAACGAATGTTTCATGATTTTCGACGGGCTATACGACCCCGTTATCAGATTTACGGTAAATGACGCATTTCTCGAAATTTCCGTTTCCGACGCATATTTTTTCATCATTTCGCAAAATCTGTACGCACATTCACAGAGCACGTTAAAAACCACGAAACATTCGTTCGGAACGGTTAATCGTATCTATCACCGTTTCGGTACAAAAAGCGACAAACCGGCTCGGGCGGTACCTCCGACGATTCGGGCGGTACCTCCGGCCGACTATCGGTCGAAAATTTTCAAAGTCCCACGGCTCCGGGCGGCACCTCCGAAACGTTTCCGAGCGATTTGCGTCTAAGCGATGAGCGATACGGTGAAATGCTTCGAACGAATGTTTCATGATTTTCGACGGGCTATACGACCCCGTTATCAGATTTACGGTAAATGACGCATTTCTCGAAATTTCCGTTTCCGACGCATATTTTTTCATCATTTCGCAAAATCTGTACGCACATTCACAGAGCACGTTAAAAACCACGAAACATTCGTTCGGAACGGTTAATCGTATCTATCACCGTTTCGGTACAAAAAGCGACAAACCGGCTCGGGCGGTACCTCCGACGATTCGGGCGGTACCTCCGGCCGACTATCGGTCGAAAATTTTCAAAGTCCCACGGCTCCGGGCGGCACCTCCGAAACGTTTCCGAGCGATTTGCGTCTAAGCGATGAGCGATACGGTGAAATGCTTCGAACGAATGTTTCATGATTTTCGACGGGCTATACGACCCCGTTATCAGATTTACGGTAAATGACGCATTTCTCGAAATTTCCGTTTCCGACGCATATTTTTTCATCATTTCGCAAAATCTGTACGCACATTCACAGAGCACGTTAAAAACCACGAAACATTCGTTCGGAACGGTTAATCGTATCTATCACCGTTTCGGTACAAAAAGCGACAAACCGGCTCGGGCGGTACCTCCGACGATTCGGGCGGTACCTCCGGCCGACTATCGGTCGAAAATTTTCAAAGTCCCACGGCTCCGGGCGGCACCTCCGAAACGTTTCCGAGCGATTTGCGTCTAAGCGATGAGCGATACGGTGAAATGCTTCGAACGAATGTTTCATGATTTTCGACGGGCTATACGACCCCGTTATCAGATTTACGGTAAATGACGCATTTCTCGAAATTTCCGTTTCCGACGCATATTTTTTCATCATTTCGCAAAATCTGTACGCACATTCACAGAGCACGTTAAAAACCACGAAACATTCGTTCGGAACGGTTAATCGTATCTATCACCGTTTCGGTACAAAAAGCGACAAACCGGCTCGGGCGGTACCTCCGACGATTCGGGCGGTACCTCCGGCCGACTATCGGTCGAAAATTTTCAAAGTCCCACGGCTCCGGGCGGCACCTCCGAAACGTTTCCGAGCGATTTGCGTCTAAGCGATGAGCGATACGGTGAAATGCTTCGAACGAATGTTTCATGATTTTCGACGGGCTATACGACCCCGTTATCAGATTTACGGTAAATGACGCATTTCTCGAAATTTCCGTTTCCGACGCATATTTTTTCATCATTTCGCAAAATCTGTACGCACATTCACAGAGCACGTTAAAAACCACGAAACATTCGTTCGGAACGGTTAATCGTATCTAACACCGTTTCGGTACAAAAAGCGACAAACCGGCTCGGGCGGTACCTCCGACGATTCGGGCGGTACCTCCGGCCGACTATCGGTCGAAAATTTTCAAAGTCCCACGGCTCCGGGCGGCACCTCCGAAACGTTTCCGAGCGATTTGCGTCTAAGCGATGAGCGATACGGTGAAATGCTTCGAACGAATGTTTCATGATTTTCGACGGGCTATACGACCCCGTTATCAGATTTACGGTAAATGACGCATTTCTCGAAATTTCCGTTTCCGACGCATATTTTTTCATCATTTCGCAAAATCTGTACTCACATTCACAGAGCACATTAAAAACCACGAAACATTCGTTCGGAACGGTTAATCGTATCTATCACCGTTTCGGTACAAAAAGCGACAAACCGGCTCGGGCGGTACCTCCGACGATTCGGGCGGTACCTCCGGCCGACTATCGGTCGAAAATTTTCAAAGTCCCACGGCTCCGGGCGGCACCTCCGAAACGTTTCCGAGCGATTTGCGTCTAAGCGATGAGCGATACGGTGAAATGCTTCGAACGAATGTTTCATGATTTTCGACGGGCTATACGACCCCGTTATCAGATTTACGGTAAATGACGCATTTCTCGAAATTTCCGTTTCCGACGCATATTTTTTCATCATTTCGCAAAATCTGTACGCACATTCACAGAGCACGTTAAAAACCACGAAACATTCGTTCGGAACGGTTAATCGTATCTATCACCGTTTCGGTACAAAAAGCGACAAACCGGCTCGGGCGGTACCTCCGACGATTCGGGCGGTACCTCCGGCCGACTATCGGTCGAAAATTTTCAAAGTCCCACGGCTCCGGGCGGCACCTCCGAAACGTTTCCGAGCGATTTGCGTCTAAGCGATGAGCGATACGGTGAAATGCTTCGAACGAATGTTTCATGATTTTCGACGGGCTATACGACCCCGTTATCAGATTTACGGTAAATGACGCATTTCTCGAAATTTCCGTTTCCGACGCATATTTTTTCATCATTTCGCAAAATCTGTACGCACATTCACAGAGCACGTTAAAAACCACGAAACATTCGTTCGGAACGGTTAATCGTATCTATCACCGTTTCGGTACAAAAAGCGACAAACCGGCTCGGGCGGTACCTCCGACGATTCGGGCGGTACCTCCGGCCGACTATCGGTCGAAAATTTTCAAAGTCCCACGGCTCCGGGCGGCACCTCCGAAACGTTTCCGAGCGATTTGCGTCTAAGCGATGAGCGATACGGTGAAATGCTTCGAACGAATGTTTCATGATTTTCGACGGGCTATACGACCCCGTTATCAGATTTACGGTAAATGACGCATTTCTCGAAATTTCCGTTTCCGACGCATATTTTTTCATCATTTCGCAAAATCTGTACGCACATTCACAGAGCACGTTAAAAACCACGAAACATTCGTTCGGAACGGTTAATCGTATCTATCACCGTTTCGGTACAAAAAGCGACAAACCGGCTCGGGCGGTACCTCCGACGATTCGGGCGGTACCTCCGGCCGACTATCGGTCGAAAATTTTCAAAGTCCCACGGCTCCGGGCGGCACCTCCGAAACGTTTCCGAGCGATTTGCGTCTAAGCGATGAGCGATACGGTGAAATGCTTCGAACGAATGTTTCATGATTTTCGACGGGCTATACGACCCCGTTATCAGATTTACGGTAAATGACGCATTTCTCGAAATTTCCGTTTCCGACGCATATTTTTTCATCATTTCGCAAAATCTGTACGCACATTCACAGAGCACGTTAAAAACCACGAAACATTCGTTCGGAACGGTTAATCGTATCTATCACCGTTTCGGTACAAAAAGCGACAAACCGGCTCGGGCGGTACCTCCGACGATTCGGGCGGTACCTCCGGCCGACTATCGGTCGAAAATTTTCAAAGTCCCACGGCTCCGGGCGGCACCTCCGAAACGTTTCCGAGCGATTTGCGTCTAAGCGATGAGCGATACGGTGAAATGCTTCGAACGAATGTTTCATGATTTTCGACGGGCTATACGACCCCGTTATCAGATTTACGGTAAATGACGCATTTCTCGAAATTTCCGTTTCCGACGCATATTTTTTCATCATTTCGCAAAATCTGTACGCACATTCACAGAGCACGTTAAAAACCACGAAACATTCGTTCGGAACGGTTAATCGTATCTATCACCGTTTCGGTACAAAAAGCGACAAACCGGCTCGGGCGGTACCTCCGACGATTCGGGCGGTACCTCCGGCCGACTATCGGTCGAAAATTTTCAAAGTCCCACGGCTCCGGGCGGCACCTCCGAAACGTTTCCGAGCGATTTGCGTCTAAGCGATGAGCGATACGGTGAAATGCTTCGAACGAATGTTTCATGATTTTCGACGGGCTATACGACCCCGTTATCAGATTTACGGTAAATGACGCATTTCTCGAAATTTCCGTTTCCGACGCATATTTTTTCATCATTTCGCAAAATCTGTACGCACATTCACAGAGCACGTTAAAAACCACGAAACATTCGTTCGGAACGGTTAATCGTATCTATCACCGTTTCGGTACAAAAAGCGACAAACCGGCTCGGGCGGTACCTCCGACGATTCGGGCGGTACCTCCGGCCGACTATCGGTCGAAAATTTTCAAAGTCCCACGGCTCCGGGCGGCACCTCCGAAACGTTTCCGAGCGATTTGCGTCTAAGCGATGAGCGATACGGTGAAATGCTTCGAACGAATGTTTCATGATTTTCGACGGGCTATACGACCCCGTTATCAGATTTACGGTAAATGACGCATTTCTCGAAATTTCCGTTTCCGACGCATATTTTTTCATCATTTCGCAAAATCTGTACGCACATTCACAGAGCACGTTAAAAACCACGAAACATTCGTTCGGAACGGTTAATCGTATCTATCACCGTTTCGGTACAAAAAGCGACAAACCGGCTCGGGCGGTACCTCCGACGATTCGGGCGGTACCTCCGGCCGACTATCGGTCGAAAATTTTCAAAGTCCCACGGCTCCGGGCGGCACCTCCGAAACGTTTCCGAGCGATTTGCGTCTAAGCGATGAGCGATACGGTGAAATGCTTCGAACGAATGTTTCATGATTTTCGACGGGCTATACGACCCCGTTATCAGATTTACGGTAAATGACGCATTTCTCGAAATTTCCGTTTCCGACGCATATTTTTTCATCATTTCGCAAAATCTGTACGCACATTCACAGAGCACGTTAAAAACCACGAAACATTCGTTCGGAACGGTTAATCGTATCTATCACCGTTTCGGTACAAAAAGCGACAAACCGGCTCGGGCGGTACCTCCGACGATTCGGGCGGTACCTCCGGCCGACTATCGGTCGAAAATTTTCAAAGTCCCACGGCTCCGGGCGGCACCTCCGAAACGTTTCCGAGCGATTTGCGTCTAAGCGATGAGCGATACGGTGAAATGCTTCGAACGAATGTTTCATGATTTTCGACGGGCTATACGACCCCGTTATCAGATTTACGGTAAATGACGCATTTCTCGAAATTTCCGTTTCCGACGCATATTTTTTCATCATTTCGCAAAATCTGTACGCACTTTCACAGAGCACGTTAAAAACCACGAAACATTCGTTCGGAACGGTTAATCGTATCTATCACCGTTTCGGTACAAAAAGCGACAAACCGGCTCGGGCGGTACCTCCGACGATTCGGGCGGTACCTCCGGCCGACTATCGGTCGAAAATTTTCAAAGTCCCACGGCTCCGGGCGGCACCTCCGAAACGTTTCCGAGCGATTTGCGTCTAAGCGATGAGCGATACGGTGAAATGCTTCGAACGAATGTTTCATGATTTTCGACGGGCTATACGACCCCGTTATCAGATTTACGGTAAATGACGCATTTCTCGAAATTTCCGTTTCCGACGCATATTTTTTCATCATTTCGCAAAATCTGTACGCACATTCACAGAGCACGTTAAAAACCACGAAACATTCGTTCGGAACGGTTAATCGTATCTATCACCGTTTCGGTACAAAAAGCGACAAACCGGCTCGGGCGGTACCTCCGACGATTCGGGCGGTACCTCCGGCCGACTATCGGTCGAAAATTTTCAAAGTCCCACGGCTCCGGGCGGCACCTCCGAAACGTTTCCGAGCGATTTGCGTCTAAGCGATGAGCGATACGGTGAAATGCTTCGAACGAATGTTTCATGATTTTCGACGGGCTATACGACCCCGTTATCAGATTTACGGTAAATGACGCATTTCTCGAAATTTCCGTTTCCGACGCATATTTTTTCATCATTTCGCAAAATCTGTACTCACATTCACAGAGCACGTTAAAAACCACGAAACATTCGTTCGGAACGGTTAATCGTATCTATCACCGTTTCGGTACAAAAAGCGACAAACCGGCTCGGGCGGTACCTCCGACGATTCGGGCGGTACCTCCGGCCGACTATCGGTCGAAAATTTTCAAAGTCCCACGGCTCCGGGCGGCACCTCCGAAACGTTTCCGAGCGATTTGCGTCTAAGCGATGAGCGATACGGTGAAATGCTTCGAACGAATGTTTCATGATTTTCGACGGGCTATACGACCCCGTTATCAGATTTACGGTAAATGACGCATTTCTCGAAATTTCCGTTTCCGACGCATATTTTTTCATCATTTCGCAAAATCTGTACGCACATTCACAGAGCACGTTAAAAACCACGAAACATTCGTTCGGAACGGTTAATCGTATCTATCACCGTTTCGGTACAAAAAGCGACAAACCGGCTCGGGCGGTACCTCCGACGATTCGGGCGGTACCTCCGGCCGACTATCGGTCGAAAATTTTCAAAGTCCCACGGCTCCGGGCGGCACCTCCGAAACGTTTCCGAGCGATTTGCGTCTAAGCGATGAGCGATACGGTGAAATGCTTCGAACGAATGTTTCATGATTTTCGACGGGCTATACGACCCCGTTATCAGATTTACGGTAAATGACGCATTTCTCGAAATTTCCGTTTCCGACGCATATTTTTTCATCATTTCGCAAAATCTGTACGCACATTCACAGAGCACGTTAAAAACCACGAAACATTCGTTCGGAACGGTTAATCGTATCTATCACCGTTTCGGTACAAAAAGCGACAAACCGGCTCGGGCGGTACCTCCGACGATTCGGGCGGTACCTCCGGCCGACTATCGGTCGAAAATTTTCAAAGTCCCACGGCTCCGGGCGGCACCTCCGAAACGTTTCCGAGCGATTTGCGTCTAAGCGATGAGCGATACGGTGAAATGCTTCGAACGAATGTTTCATGATTTTCGACGGGCTATACGACCCCGTTATCAGATTTACGGTAAATGACGCATTTCTCGAAATTTCCGTTTCCGACGCATATTTTTTCATCATTTCGCAAAATCTGTACGCACATTCACAGAGCACGTTAAAAACCACGAAACATTCGTTCGGAACGGTTAATCGTATCTATCACCGTTTCGGTACAAAAAGCGACAAACCGGCTCGGGCGGTACCTCCGACGATTCGGGCGGTACCTCCGGCCGACTATCGGTCGAAAATTTTCAAAGTCCCACGGCTCCGGGCGGCACCTCCGAAACGTTTCCGAGCGATTTGCGTCTAAGCGATGAGCGATACGGTGAAATGCTTCGAACGAATGTTTCATGATTTTCGACGGGCTATACGACCCCGTTATCAGATTTACGGTAAATGACGCATTTCTCGAAATTTCCGTTTCCGACGCATATTTTTTTATCATTTCGCAAAATCTGTACGCACATTCACAGAGCACGTTAAAAACCACGAAACATTCGTTCGGAACGGTTAATCGTATCTATCACCGTTTCGGTACAAAAAGCGACAAACCGGCTCGGGCGGTACCTCCGACGATTCGGGCGGTACCTCCGGCCGACTATCGGTCGAAAATTTTCAAAGTCCCACGGCTCCGGGCGGCACCTCCGAAACGTTTCCGAGCGATTTGCGTCTAAGCGATGAGCGATACGGTGAAATGCTTCGAACGAATGTTTCATGATTTTCGACGGGCTATACGACCCCGTTATCAGATTTACGGTAAATGACGCATTTCTCGAAATTTCCGTTTCCGACGCATATTTTTTCATCATTTCGCAAAATCTGTACGCACATTCACAGAGCACGTTAAAAACCACGAAACATTCGTTCGGAACGGTTAATCGTATCTATCACCGTTTCGGTACAAAAAGCGACAAACCGGCTCGGGCGGTACCTCCGACGATTCGGGCGGTACCTCCGGCCGACTATCGGTCGAAAATTTTCAAATTCCCACGGCTCCGGGCGGCACCTCCGAAACGTTTCCGAGCGATTTGCGTCTAAGCGATGAGCGATACGGTGAAATGCTTCGAACGAATGTTTCATGATTTTCGACGGGCTATACGACCCCGTTATCAGATTTACGGTAAATGACGCATTTCTCGAAATTTCCGTTTCCGACGCATATTTTTTCATCATTTCGCAAAATCTGTACGCACATTCACAGAGCACGTTAAAAACCACGAAACATTCGTTCGGAACGGTTAATCGTATCTATCACCGTTTCGGTACAAAAAGCGACAAACCGGCTCGGGCGGTACCTCCGACGATTCGGGCGGTACCTCCGGCCGACTATCGGTCGAAAATTTTCAAAGTCCCACGGCTCCGGGCGGCACCTCCGAAACGTTTCCGAGCGATTTGCGTCTAAGCGATGAGCGATACGGTGAAATGCTTCGAACGAATGTTTCATGATTTTCGACGGGCTATACGACCCCGTTATCAGATTTACGGTAAATGACGCATTTCTCGAAATTTCCGTTTCCGACGCATATTTTTTCATCATTTCGCAAAATCTGTACGCACATTCACAGAGCACGTTAAAAACCACGAAACATTCGTTCGGAACGGTTAATCGTATCTATCACCGTTTCGGTACAAAAAGCGACAAACCGGCTCGGGCGGTACCTCCGACGATTCGGGCGGTACCTCCGGCCGACTATCGGTCGAAAATTTTCAAAGTCCCACGGCTCCGGGCGGCACCTCCGAAACGTTTCCGAGCGATTTGCGTCTAAGCGATGAGCGATACGGTGAAATGCTTCGAACGAATGTTTCATGATTTTCGACGGGCTATACGACCCCGTTATCAGATTTACGGTAAATGACGCATTTCTCGAAATTTCCGTTTCCGACGCATATTTTTTCATCATTTCGCAAAATCTGTACGCACATTCACAGAGCACGTTAAAAACCACGAAACATTCGTTCGGAACGGTTAATCGTATCTATCACCGTTTCGGTACAAAAAGCGACAAACCGGCTCGGGCGGTACCTCCGACGATTCGGGCGGTACCTCCGGCCGACTATCGGTCGAAAATTTTCAAAGTCCCACGGCTCCGGGCGGCACCTCCGAAACGTTTCCGAGCGATTTGCGTCTAAGCGATGAGCGATACGGTGAAATGCTTCGAACGAATGTTTCATGATTTTCGACGGGCTATACGACCCCGTTATCAGATTTACGGTAAATGACGCATTTCTCGAAATTTCCGTTTCCGACGCATATTTTTTCATCATTTCGCAAAATCTGTACGCACATTCACAGAGCACGTTAAAAACCACGAAACATTCGTTCGGAACGGTTAATCGTATCTATCACCGTTTCGGTACAAAAAGCGACAAACCGGCTCGGGCGGTACCTCCGACGATTCGGGCGGTACCTCCGGCCGACTATCGGTCGAAAATTTTCAAAGTCCCACGGCTCCGGGCGGCACCTCCGAAACGTTTCCGAGAGATTTGCGTCTAAGCGATGAGCGATACGGTGAAATGCTTCGAACGAATGTTTCATGATTTTCGACGGGCTATACGACCCCGTTATCAGATTTACGGTAAATGACGCATTTCTCGAAATTTCCGTTTCCGACGCATATTTTTTCATCATTTCGCAAAATCTGTACGCACATTCACAGAGCACGTTAAAAACCACGAAACATTCGTTCGGAACGGTTAATCGTATCTAACACCGTTTCGGTACAAAAAGCGACAAACCGGCTCGGGCGGTACCTCCGACGATTCGGGCGGTACCTCCGGCCGACTATCGGTCGAAAATTTTCAAAGTCCCACGGCTCCGGGCGGCACCTCCGAAACGTTTCCGAGCGATTTGCGTCTAAGCGATGAGCGATACGGTGAAATGCTTCGAACGAATGTTTCATGATTTTCGACGGGCTATACGACCCCGTTATCAGATTTACGGTAAATGACGCATTTCTCGAAATTTCCGTTTCCGACGCATATTTTTTCATCATTTCGCAAAATCTGTACGCACATTCACAGAGCACGTTAAAAACCACGAAACATTCGTTCGGAACGGTTAATCGTATCTATCACCGTTTCGGTACAAAAAGCGACAAACCGGCTCGGGCGGTACCTCCGACGATTCGGGCGGTACCTCCGGCCGACTATCGGTCGAAAATTTTCAAAGTCCCACGGCTCCGGGCGGCACCTCCGAAACGTTTCCGAGCGATTTGCGTCTAAGCGATGAGCGATACGGTGAAATGCTTCGAACGAATGTTTCATGATTTTCGACGGGCTATACGACCCCGTTATCAGATTTACGGTAAATGACGCATTTCTCGAAATTTCCGTTTCCGACGCATATTTTTTCATCATTTCGCAAAATCTGTACGCACATTCACAGAGCACGTTAAAAACCACGAAACATTCGTTCGGAACGGTTAATCGTATCTATCACCGTTTCGGTACAAAAAGCGACAAACCGGCTCGGGCGGTACCTCCGACGATTCGGGCGGTACCTCCGGCCGACTATCGGTCGAAAATTTTCAAAGTCCCACGGCTCCGGGCGGCACCTCCGAAACGTTTCCGAGCGATTTGCGTCTAAGCGATGAGCGATACGGTGAAATGCTTCGAACGAATGTTTCATGATTTTCGACGGGCTATACGACCCCGTTATCAGATTTACGGTAAATGACGCATTTCTCGAAATTTCCGTTTCCGACGCATATTTTTTCATCATTTCGCAAAATCTGTACGCACATTCACAGAGCACGTTAAAAACCACGAAACATTCGTTCGGAACGGTTAATCGTATCTATCACCGTTTCGGTACAAAAAGCGACAAACCGGCTCGGGCGGTACCTCCGACGATTCGGGCGGTACCTCCGGCCGACTATCGGTCGAAAATTTTCAAAGTCCCACGGCTCCGGGCGGCACCTCCGAAACGTTTCCGAGCGATTTGCGTCTAAGCGATGAGCGATACGGTGAAATGCTTCGAACGAATGTTTCATGATTTTCGACGGGCTATACGACCCCGTTATCAGATTTACGGTAAATGACGCATTTCTCGAAATTTCCGTTTCCGACGCATATTTTTTCATCATTTCGCAAAATCTGTACGCACATTCACAGAGCACGTTAAAAACCACGAAACATTCGTTCGGAACGGTTAATCGTATCTATCACCGTTTCGGTACAAAAAGCGACAAACCGGCTCGGGCGGTACCTCCGACGATTCGGGCGGTACCTCCGGCCGACTATCGGTCGAAAATTTTCAAAGTCCCACGGCTCCGGGCGGCACCTCCGAAACGTTTCCGAGCGATTTGCGTCTAAGCGATGAGCGATACGGTGAAATGCTTCGAACGAATGTTTCATGATTTTCGACGGGCTATACGACCCCGTTATCAGATTTACGGTAAATGACGCATTTCTCGAAATTTCCGTTTCCGACGCATATTTTTTCATCATTTCGCAAAATCTGTACGCACATTCACAGAGCACGTTAAAAACCACGAAACATTCGTTCGGAACGGTTAATCGTATCTATCACCGTTTCGGTACAAAAAGCGACAAACCGGCTCGGGCGGTACCTCCGACGATTCGGGCGGTACCTCCGGCCGACTATCGGTCGAAAATTTTCAAAGTCCCACGGCTCCGGGCGGCACCTCCGAAACGTTTCCGAGCGATTTGCGTCTAAGCGATGAGCGATACGGTGAAATGCTTCGAACGAATGTTTCATGATTTTCGACGGGCTATACGACCCCGTTATCAGATTTACGGTAAATGACGCATTTCTCGAAATTTCCGTTTCCGACGCATATTTTTTCATCATTTCGCAAAATCTGTACGCACATTCACAGAGCACGTTAAAAACCACGAAACATTCGTTCGGAACGGTTAATCGTATCTATCACCGTTTCGGTACAAAAAGCGACAAACCGGCTCGGGCGGTACCTCCGACGATTCGGGCGGTACCTCCGGCCGACTATCGGTCGAAAATTTTCAAAGTCCCACGGCTCCGGGCGGCACCTCCGAAACGTTTCCGAGCGATTTGCGTCTAAGCGATGAGCGATACGGTGAAATGCTTCGAACGAATGTTTCATGATTTTCGACGGGCTATACGACCCCGTTATCAGATTTACGGTAAATGACGCATTTCTCGAAATTTCCGTTTCCGACGCATATTTTTTCATCATTTCGCAAAATCTGTACGCACATTCACAGAGCACGTTAAAAACCACGAAACATTCGTTCGGAACGGTTAATCGTATCTATCACCGTTTCGGTACAAAAAGCGACAAACCGGCTCGGGCGGTACCTCCGACGATTCGGGCGGTACCTCCGGCCGACTATCGGTCGAAAATTTTCAAAGTCCCACGGCTCCGGGCGGCACCTCCGAAACGTTTCCGAGCGATTTGCGTCTAAGCGATGAGCGATACGGTGAAATGCTTCGAACGAATGTTTCATGATTTTCGACGGGCTATACGACCCCGTTATCAGATTTACGGTAAATGACGCATTTCTCGAAATTTCCGTTTCCGACGCATATTTTTTCATCATTTCGCAAAATCTGTACGCACATTCACAGAGCACGTTAAAAACCACGAAACATTCGTTCGGAACGGTTAATCGTATCTATTACCGTTTCGGTACAAAAAGCGACAAACCGGCTCGGGCGGTACCTCCGACGATTCGGGCGGTACCTCCGGCCGACTATCGGTCGAAAATTTTCAAAGTCCCACGGCTCCGGGCGGCACCTCCGAAACGTTTCCGAGCGATTTGCGTCTAAGCGATGAGCGATACGGTGAAATGCTTCGAACGAATGTTTCATGATTTTCGACGGGCTATACGACCCCGTTATCAGATTTACGGTAAATGACGCATTTCTCGAAATTTCCGTTTCCGACGCATATTTTTTCATCATTTCGCAAAATCTGTACGCACATTCACAGAGCACGTTAAAAACCACGAAACATTCGTTCGGAACGGTTAATCGTATCTATCACCGTTTCGGTACAAAAAGCGACAAACCGGCTCGGGCGGTACCTCCGACGATTCGGGCGGTACCTCCGGCCGACTATCGGTCGAAAATTTTCAAAGTCCCACGGCTCCGGGCGGCACCTCCGAAACGTTTCCGAGCGATTTGCGTCTAAGCGATGAGCGATACGGTGAAATGCTTCGAACGAATGTTTCATGATTTTCGACGGGCTATACGACCCCGTTATCAGATTTACGGTAAATGACGCATTTCTCGAAATTTCCGTTTCCGACGCATATTTTTTCATCATTTCGCAAAATCTGTACGCACATTCACAGAGCACGTTAAAAACCACGAAACATTCGTTCGGAACGGTTAATCGTATCTATCACCGTTTCGGTACAAAAAGCGACAAACCGGCTCGGGCGGTACCTCCGACGATTCGGGCGGTACCTCCGGCCGACTATCGGTCGAAAATTTTCAAAGTCCCACGGCTCCGGGCGGCACCTCCGAAACGTTTCCGAGCGATTTGCGTCTAAGCGATGAGCGATACGGTGAAATGCTTCGAACGAATGTTTCATGATTTTCGACGGGCTATACGACCCCGTTATCAGATTTACGGTAAATGACGCATTTCTCGAAATTTCCGTTTCCGACGCATATTTTTTCATCATTTCGCAAAATCTGTACGCACATTCACAGAGCACGTTAAAAACCACGAAACATTCGTTCGGAACGGTTAATCGTATCTATCACCGTTTCGGTACAAAAAGCGACAAACCGGCTCGGGCGGTACCTCCGACGATTCGGGCGGTACCTCCGGCCGACTATCGGTCGAAAATTTTCAAAGTCCCACGGCTCCGGGCGGCACCTCCGAAACGTTTCCGAGAGATTTGCGTCTAAGCGATGAGCGATACGGTGAAATGCTTCGAACGAATGTTTCATGATTTTCGACGGGCTATACGACCCCGTTATCAGATTTACGGTAAATGACGCATTTCTCGAAATTTCCGTTTCCGACGCATATTTTTTCATCATTTCGCAAAATCTGTACGCACATTCACAGAGCACGTTAAAAACCACGAAACATTCGTTCGGAACGGTTAATCGTATCTAACACCGTTTCGGTACAAAAAGCGACAAACCGGCTCGGGCGGTACCTCCGACGATTCGGGCGGTACCTCCGGCCGACTATCGGTCGAAAATTTTCAAAGTCCCACGGCTCCGGGCGGCACCTCCGAAACGTTTCCGAGCGATTTGCGTCTAAGCGATGAGCGATACGGTGAAATGCTTCGAACGAATGTTTCATGATTTTCGACGGGCTATACGACCCCGTTATCAGATTTACGGTAAATGACGCATTTCTCGAAATTTCCGTTTCCGACGCATATTTTTTCATCATTTCGCAAAATCTGTACTCACATTCACAGAGCACGTTAAAAACCACGAAACATTCGTTCGGAACGGTTAATCGTATCTATCACCGTTTCGGTACAAAAAGCGACAAACCGGCTCGGGCGGTACCTCCGACGATTCGGGCGGTACCTCCGGCCGACTATCGGTCGAAAATTTTCAAAGTCCCACGGCTCCGGGCGGCACCTCCGAAACGTTTCCGAGCGATTTGCGTCTAAGCGATGAGCGATACGGTGAAATGCTTCGAACGAATGTTTCATGATTTTCGACGGGCTATACGACCCCGTTATCAGATTTACGGTAAATGACGCATTTCTCGAAATTTCCGTTTCCGACGCATATTTTTTCATCATTTCGCAAAATCTGTACGCACATTCACAGAGCACGTTAAAAACCACGAAACATTCGTTCGGAACGGTTAATCGTATCTATCACCGTTTCGGTACAAAAAGCGACAAACCGGCTCGGGCGGTACCTCCGACGATTCGGGCGGTACCTCCGGCCGACTATCGGTCGAAAATTTTCAAAGTCCCACGGCTCCGGGCGGCACCTCCGAAACGTTTCCGAGCGATTTGCGTCTAAGCGATGAGCGATACGGTGAAATGCTTCGAACGAATGTTTCATGATTTTCGACGGGCTATACGACCCCGTTATCAGATTTACGGTAAATGACGCATTTCTCGAAATTTCCGTTTCCGACGCATATTTTTTCATCATTTCGCAAAATCTGTACGCACATTCACAGAGCACGTTAAAAACCACGAAACATTCGTTCGGAACGGTTAATCGTATCTATCACCGTTTCGGTACAAAAAGCGACAAACCGGCTCGGGCGGTACCTCCGACGATTCGGGCGGTACCTCCGGCCGACTATCGGTCGAAAATTTTCAAAGTCCCACGGCTCCGGGCGGCACCTCCGAAACGTTTCCGAGCGATTTGCGTCTAAGCGATGAGCGATACGGTGAAATGCTTCGAACGAATGTTTCATGATTTTCGACGGGCTATACGACCCCGTTATCAGATTTACGGTAAATGACGCATTTCTCGAAATTTCCGTTTCCGACGCATATTTTTTCATCATTTCGCAAAATCTGTACGCACATTCACAGAGCACGTTAAAAACCACGAAACATTCGTTCGGAACGGTTAATCGTATCTATCACCGTTTCGGTACAAAAAGCGACAAACCGGCTCGGGCGGTACCTCCGACGATTCGGGCGGTACCTCCGGCCGACTATCGGTCGAAAATTTTCAAAGTCCCACGGCTCCGGGCGGCACCTCCGAAACGTTTCCGAGCGATTTGCGTCTAAGCGATGAGCGATACGGTGAAATGCTTCGAACGAATGTTTCATGATTTTCGACGGGCTATACGACCCCGTTATCAGATTTACGGTAAATGACGCATTTCCCGAAATTTCCGTTTCCGACGCATATTTTTTCATCATTTCGCAAAATCTGTACGCACATTCACAGAGCACGTTAAAAACCACGAAACATTCGTTCGGAACGGTTAATCGTATCTATCACCGTTTCGGTACAAAAAGCGACAAACCGGCTCGGGCGGTACCTCCGACGATTCGGGCGGTACCTCCGGCCGACTATCGGTCGAAAATTTTCAAAGTCCCACGGCTCCGGGCGGCACCTCCGAAACGTTTCCGAGCGATTTGCGTCTAAGCGATGAGCGATACGGTGAAATGCTTCGAACGAATGTTTCATGATTTTCGACGGGCTATACGACCCCGTTATCAGATTTACGGTAAATGACGCATTTCTCGAAATTTCCGTTTCCGACGCATATTTTTTCATCATTTCGCAAAATCTGTACGCACATTCACAGAGCACGTTAAAAACCACGAAACATTCGTTCGGAACGGTTAATCGTATCTATCACCGTTTCGGTACAAAAAGCGACAAACCGGCTCGGGCGGTACCTCCGACGATTCGGGCGGTACCTCCGGCCGACTATCGGTCGAAAATTTTCAAAGTCCCACGGCTCCGGGCGGCACCTCCGAAACGTTTCCGAGCGATTTGCGTCTAAGCGATGAGCGATACGGTGAAATGCTTCGAACGAATGTTTCATGATTTTCGACGGGCTATACGACCCCGTTATCAGATTTACGGTAAATGACGCATTTCTCGAAATTTCCGTTTCCGACGCATATTTTTTCATCATTTCGCAAAATCTGTACGCACATTCACAGAGCACGTTAAAAACCACGAAACATTCGTTCGGAACGGTTAATCGTATCTATCACCGTTTCGGTACAAAAAGCGACAAACCGGCTCGGGCGGTACCTCCGACGATTCGGGCGGTACCTCCGGCCGACTATCGGTCGAAAATTTTCAAAGTCCCACGGCTCCGGGCGGCACCTCCGAAACGTTTCCGAGCGATTTGCGTCTAAGCGATGAGCGATACGGTGAAATGCTTCGAACGAATGTTTCATGATTTTCGACGGGCTATACGACCCCGTTATCAGATTTACGGTAAATGACGCATTTCTCGAAATTTCCGTTTCCGACGCATATTTTTTCATCATTTCGCAAAATCTGTACGCACATTCACAGAGCACGTTAAAAACCACGAAACATTCGTTCGGAACGGTTAATCGTATCTATCACCGTTTCGGTACAAAAAGCGACAAACCGGCTCGGGCGGTACCTCCGACGATTCGGGCGGTACCTCCGGCCGACTATCGGTCGAAAATTTTCAAAGTCCCACGGCTCCGGGCGGCACCTCCGAAACGTTTCCGAGCGATTTGCGTCTAAGCGATGAGCGATACGGTGAAATGCTTCGAACGAATGTTTCATGATTTTCGACGGGCTATACGACCCCGTTATCAGATTTACGGTAAATGACGCATTTCTCGAAATTTCCGTTTCCGACGCATATTTTTTCATCATTTCGCAAAATCTGTACGCACATTCACAGAGCACGTTAAAAACCACGAAACATTCGTTCGGAACGGTTAATCGTATCTATCACCGTTTCGGTACAAAAAGCGACAAACCGGCTCGGGCGGTACCTCCGACGATTCGGGCGGTACCTCCGGCCGACTATCGGTCGAAAATTTTCAAAGTCCCACGGCTCCGGGCGGCACCTCCGAAACGTTTCCGAGCGATTTGCGTCTAAGCGATGAGCGATACGGTGAAATGCTTCGAACGAATGTTTCATGATTTTCGACGGGCTATACGACCCCGTTATCAGATTTACGGTAAATGACGCATTTCTCGAAATTTCCGTTTCCGACGCATATTTTTTCATCATTTCGCAAAATCTGTACGCACATTCACAGAGCACGTTAAAAACCACGAAACATTCGTTCGGAACGGTTAATCGTATCTATCACCGTTTCGGTACAAAAAGCGACAAACCGGCTCGGGCGGTACCTCCGACGATTCGGGCGGTACCTCCGGCCGACTATCGGTCGAAAATTTTCAAAGTCCCACGGCTCCGGGCGGCACCTCCGAAACGTTTCCGAGCGATTTGCGTCTAAGCGATGAGCGATACGGTGAAATGCTTCGAACGAATGTTTCATGATTTTCGACGGGCTATACGACCCCGTTATCAGATTTACGGTAAATGACGCATTTCTCGAAATTTCCGTTTCCGACGCATATTTTTTCATCATTTCGCAAAATCTGTACGCACATTCACAGAGCACGTTAAAAACCACGAAACATTCGTTCGGAACGGTTAATCGTATCTATCACCGTTTCGGTACAAAAAGCGACAAACCGGCTCGGGCGGTACCTCCGACGATTCGGGCGGTACCTCCGGCCGACTATCGGTCGAAAATTTTCAAAGTCCCACGGCTCCGGGCGGCACCTCCGAAACGTTTCCGAGCGATTTGCGTCTAAGCGATGAGCGATACGGTGAAATGCTTCGAACGAATGTTTCATGATTTTCGACGGGCTATACGACCCCGTTATCAGATTTACGGTAAATGACGCATTTCTCGAAATTTCCGTTTCCGACGCATATTTTTTCATCATTTCGCAAAATCTGTACTCACATTCACAGAGCACGTTAAAAACCACGAAACATTCGTTCGGAACGGTTAATCGTATCTATCACCGTTTCGGTACAAAAAGCGACAAACCGGCTCGGGCGGTACCTCCGACGATTCGGGCGGTACCTCCGGCCGACTATCGGTCGAAAATTTTCAAAGTCCCACGGCTCCGGGCGGCACCTCCGAAACGTTTCCGAGCGATTTGCGTCTAAGCGATGAGCGATACGGTGAAATGCTTCGAACGAATGTTTCATGATTTTCGACGGGCTATACGACCCCGTTATCAGATTTACGGTAAATGACGCATTTCTCGAAATTTCCGTTTCCGACGCATATTTTTTCATCATTTCGCAAAATCTGTACGCACATTCACAGAGCACGTTAAAAACCACGAAACATTCGTTCGGAACGGTTAATCGTATCTATCACCGTTTCGGTACAAAAAGCGACAAACCGGCTCGGGCGGTACCTCCGACGATTCGGGCGGTACCTCCGGCCGACTATCGGTCGAAAATTTTCAAAGTCCCACGGCTCCGGGCGGCACCTCCGAAACGTTTCCGAGCGATTTGCGTCTAAGCGATGAGCGATACGGTGAAATGCTTCGAACGAATGTTTCATGATTTTCGACGGGCTATACGACCCCGTTATCAGATTTACGGTAAATGACGCATTTCTCGAAATTTCCGTTTCCGACGCATATTTTTTCATCATTTCGCAAAATCTGTACGCACATTCACAGAGCACGTTAAAAACCACGAAACATTCGTTCGGAACGGTTAATCGTATCTATCACCGTTTCGGTACAAAAAGCGACAAACCGGCTCGGGCGGTACCTCCGACGATTCGGGCGGTACCTCCGGCCGACTATCGGTCGAAAATTTTCAAAGTCCCACGGCTCCGGGCGGCACCTCCGAAACGTTTCCGAGCGATTTGCGTCTAAGCGATGAGCGATACGGTGAAATGCTTCGAACGAATGTTTCATGATTTTCGACGGGCTATACGACCCCGTTATCAGATTTACGGTAAATGACGCATTTCTCGAAATTTCCGTTTCCGACGCATATTTTTTCATCATTTCGCAAAATCTGTACGCACATTCACAGAGCACGTTAAAAACCACGAAACATTCGTTCGGAACGGTTAATCGTATCTATCACCGTTTCGGTACAAAAAGCGACAAACCGGCTCGGGCGGTACCTCCGACGATTCGGGCGGTACCTCCGGCCGACTATCGGTCGAAAATTTTCAAAGTCCCACGGCTCCGGGCGGCACCTCCGAAACGTTTCCGAGCGATTTGCGTCTAAGCGATGAGCGATACGGTGAAATGCTTCGAACGAATGTTTCATGATTTTCGACGGGCTATACGACCCCGTTATCAGATTTACGGTAAATGACGCATTTCTCGAAATTTCCGTTTCCGACGCATATTTTTTCATCATTTCGCAAAATCTGTACGCACATTCACAGAGCACGTTAAAAACCACGAAACATTCGTTCGGAACGGTTAATCGTATCTATCACCGTTTCGGTACAAAAAGCGACAAACCGGCTCGGGCGGTACCTCCGACGATTCGGGCGGTACCTCCGGCCGACTATCGGTCGAAAATTTTCAAAGTCCCACGGCTCCGGGCGGCACCTCCGAAACGTTTCCGAGAGATTTGCGTCTAAGCGATGAGCGATACGGTGAAATGCTTCGAACGAATGTTTCATGATTTTCGACGGGCTATACGACCCCGTTATCAGATTTACGGTAAATGACGCATTTCTCGAAATTTCCGTTTCCGACGCATATTTTTTCATCATTTCGCAAAATCTGTACGCACATTCACAGAGCACGTTAAAAACCACGAAACATTCGTTCGGAACGGTTAATCGTATCTAACACCGTTTCGGTACAAAAAGCGACAAACCGGCTCGGGCGGTACCTCCGACGATTCGGGCGGTACCTCCGGCCGACTATCGGTCGAAAATTTTCAAAGTCCCACGGCTCCGGGCGGCACCTCCGAAACGTTTCCGAGCGATTTGCGTCTAAGCGATGAGCGATACGGTGAAATGCTTCGAACGAATGTTTCATGATTTTCGACGGGCTATACGACCCCGTTATCAGATTTACGGTAAATGACGCATTTCTCGAAATTTCCGTTTCCGACGCATATTTTTTCATCATTTCGCAAAATCTGTACTCACATTCACAGAGCACGTTAAAAACCACGAAACATTCGTTCGGAACGGTTAATCGTATCTATCACCGTTTCGGTACAAAAAGCGACAAACCGGCTCGGGCGGTACCTCCGACGATTCGGGCGGTACCTCCGGCCGACTATCGGTCGAAAATTTTCAAAGTCCCACGGCTCCGGGCGGCACCTCCGAAACGTTTCCGAGCGATTTGCGTCTAAGCGATGAGCGATACGGTGAAATGCTTCGAACGAATGTTTCATGATTTTCGACGGGCTATACGACCCCGTTATCAGATTTACGGTAAATGACGCATTTCTCGAAATTTCCGTTTCCGACGCATATTTTTTCATCATTTCGCAAAATCTGTACGCACATTCACAGAGCACGTTAAAAACCACGAAACATTCGTTCGGAACGGTTAATCGTATCTATCACCGTTTCGGTACAAAAAGCGACAAACCGGCTCGGGCGGTACCTCCGACGATTCGGGCGGTACCTCCGGCCGACTATCGGTCGAAAATTTTCAAAGTCCCACGGCTCCGGGCGGCACCTCCGAAACGTTTCCGAGCGATTTGCGTCTAAGCGATGAGCGATACGGTGAAATGCTTCGAACGAATGTTTCATGATTTTCGACGGGCTATACGACCCCGTTATCAGATTTACGGTAAATGACGCATTTCTCGAAATTTCCGTTTCCGACGCATATTTTTTCATCATTTCGCAAAATCTGTACGCACATTCACAGAGCACGTTAAAAACCACGAAACATTCGTTCGGAACGGTTAATCGTATCTATCACCGTTTCGGTACAAAAAGCGACAAACCGGCTCGGGCGGTACCTCCGACGATTCGGGCGGTACCTCCGGCCGACTATCGGTCGAAAATTTTCAAAGTCCCACGGCTCCGGGCGGCACCTCCGAAACGTTTCCGAGCGATTTGCGTCTAAGCGATGAGCGATACGGTGAAATGCTTCGAACGAATGTTTCATGATTTTCGACGGGCTATACGACCCCGTTATCAGATTTACGGTAAATGACGCATTTCTCGAAATTTCCGTTTCCGACGCATATTTTTTCATCATTTCGCAAAATCTGTACGCACATTCACAGAGCACGTTAAAAACCACGAAACATTCGTTCGGAACGGTTAATCGTATCTATCACCGTTTCGGTACAAAAAGCGACAAACCGGCTCGGGCGGTACCTCCGACGATTCGGGCGGTACCTCCGGCCGACTATCGGTCGAAAATTTTCAAAGTCCCACGGCTCCGGGCGGCACCTCCGAAACGTTTCCGAGCGATTTGCGTCTAAGCGATGAGCGATACGGTGAAATGCTTCGAACGAATGTTTCATGATTTTCGACGGGCTATACGACCCCGTTATCAGATTTACGGTAAATGACGCATTTCTCGAAATTTCCGTTTCCGACGCATATTTTTTCATCATTTCGCAAAATCTGTACGCACATTCACAGAGCACGTTAAAAACCACGAAACATTCGTTCGGAACGGTTAATCGTATCTATCACCGTTTCGGTACAAAAAGCGACAAACCGGCTCGGGCGGTACCTCCGACGATTCGGGCGGTACCTCCGGCCGACTATCGGTCGAAAATTTTCAAAGTCCCACGGCTCCGGGCGGCACCTCCGAAACGTTTCCGAGCGATTTGCGTCTAAGCGATGAGCGATACGGTGAAATGCTTCGAACGAATGTTTCATGATTTTCGACGGGCTATACGACCCCGTTATCAGATTTACGGTAAATGACGCATTTCTCGAAATTTCCGTTTCCGACGCATATTTTTTCATCATTTCGCAAAATCTGTACGCACATTCACAGAGCACGTTAAAAACCACGAAACATTCGTTCGGAACGGTTAATCGTATCTATCACCGTTTCGGTACAAAAAGCGACAAACCGGCTCGGGCGGTACCTCCGACGATTCGGGCGGTACCTCCGGCCGACTATCGGTCGAAAATTTTCAAAGTCCCACGGCTCCGGGCGGCACCTCCGAAACGTTTCCGAGAGATTTGCGTCTAAGCGATGAGCGATACGGTGAAATGCTTCGAACGAATGTTTCATGATTTTCGACGGGCTATACGACCCCGTTATCAGATTTACGGTAAATGACGCATTTCTCGAAATTTCCGTTTCCGACGCATATTTTTTCATCATTTCGCAAAATCTGTACGCACATTCACAGAGCACGTTAAAAACCACGAAACATTCGTTCGGAACGGTTAATCGTATCTAACACCGTTTCGGTACAAAAAGCGACAAACCGGCTCGGGCGGTACCTCCGACGATTCGGGCGGTACCTCCGGCCGACTATCGGTCGAAAATTTTCAAAGTCCCACGGCTCCGGGCGGCACCTCCGAAACGTTTCCGAGCGATTTGCGTCTAAGCGATGAGCGATACGGTGAAATGCTTCGAACGAATGTTTCATGATTTTCGACGGGCTATACGACCCCGTTATCAGATTTACGGTAAATGACGCATTTCTCGAAATTTCCGTTTCCGACGCATATTTTTTCATCATTTCGCAAAATCTGTACTCACATTCACAGAGCACGTTAAAAACCACGAAACATTCGTTCGGAACGGTTAATCGTATCTATCACCGTTTCGGTACAAAAAGCGACAAACCGGCTCGGGCGGTACCTCCGACGATTCGGGCGGTACCTCCGGCCGACTATCGGTCGAAAATTTTCAAAGTCCCACGGCTCCGGGCGGCACCTCCGAAACGTTTCCGAGCGATTTGCGTCTAAGCGATGAGCGATACGGTGAAATGCTTCGAACGAATGTTTCATGATTTTCGACGGGCTATACGACCCCGTTATCAGATTTACGGTAAATGACGCATTTCTCGAAATTTCCGTTTCCGACGCATATTTTTTCATCATTTCGCAAAATCTGTACGCACATTCACAGAGCACGTTAAAAACCACGAAACATTCGTTCGGAACGGTTAATCGTATCTATCACCGTTTCGGTACAAAAAGCGACAAACCGGCTCGGGCGGTACCTCCGACGATTCGGGCGGTACCTCCGGCCGACTATCGGTCGAAAATTTTCAAAGTCCCACGGCTCCGGGCGGCACCTCCGAAACGTTTCCGAGCGATTTGCGTCTAAGCGATGAGCGATACGGTGAAATGCTTCGAACGAATGTTTCATGATTTTCGACGGGCTATACGACCCCGTTATCAGATTTACGGTAAATGACGCATTTCTCGAAATTTCCGTTTCCGACGCATATTTTTTCATCATTTCGCAAAATCTGTACGCACATTCACAGAGCACGTTAAAAACCACGAAACATTCGTTCGGAACGGTTAATCGTATCTATCACCGTTTCGGTACAAAAAGCGACAAACCGGCTCGGGCGGTACCTCCGACGATTCGGGCGGTACCTCCGGCCGACTATCGGTCGAAAATTTTCAAAGTCCCACGGCTCCGGGCGGCACCTCCGAAACGTTTCCGAGCGATTTGCGTCTAAGCGATGAGCGATACGGTGAAATGCTTCGAACGAATGTTTCATGATTTTCGACGGGCTATACGACCCCGTTATCAGATTTACGGTAAATGACGCATTTCTCGAAATTTCCGTTTCCGACGCATATTTTTTCATCATTTCGCAAAATCTGTACGCACATTCACAGAGCACGTTAAAAACCACGAAACATTCGTTCGGAACGGTTAATCGTATCTATCACCGTTTCGGTACAAAAAGCGACAAACCGGCTCGGGCGGTACCTCCGACGATTCGGGCGGTACCTCCGGCCGACTATCGGTCGAAAATTTTCAAAGTCCCACGGCTCCGGGCGGCACCTCCGAAACGTTTCCGAGCGATTTGCGTCTAAGCGATGAGCGATACGGTGAAATGCTTCGAACGAATGTTTCATGATTTTCGACGGGCTATACGACCCCGTTATCAGATTTACGGTAAATGACGCATTTCCCGAAATTTCCGTTTCCGACGCATATTTTTTCATCATTTCGCAAAATCTGTACGCACATTCACAGAGCACGTTAAAAACCACGAAACATTCGTTCGGAACGGTTAATCGTATCTATCACCGTTTCGGTACAAAAAGCGACAAACCGGCTCGGGCGGTACCTCCGACGATTCGGGCGGTACCTCCGGCCGACTATCGGTCGAAAATTTTCAAAGTCCCACGGCTCCGGGCGGCACCTCCGAAACGTTTCCGAGCGATTTGCGTCTAAGCGATGAGCGATACGGTGAAATGCTTCGAACGAATGTTTCATGATTTTCGACGGGCTATACGACCCCGTTATCAGATTTACGGTAAATGACGCATTTCTCGAAATTTCCGTTTCCGACGCATATTTTTTCATCATTTCGCAAAATCTGTACGCACATTCACAGAGCACGTTAAAAACCACGAAACATTCGTTCGGAACGGTTAATCGTATCTATCACCGTTTCGGTACAAAAAGCGACAAACCGGCTCGGGCGGTACCTCCGACGATTCGGGCG
>CASCJU010000071.1:80000-82500 GCA_949152495.1 Lasius fuliginosus | reverse complement strand
GTATCAGGTCCAGCAAAAAGACATTCTCAGAGCAGCCATCGGTAGGTTTGAAGGCTCTCTGTCTCTGGTCAATTTGAACCAGACGGGCCATTCTAGTGGCCAGCACCTTGTGCAGGGTACGCAACATAACTGACGACACCGTAATCGGTCTGAAGTCAGATGGAGTATGTGCATTGGACTTTTTAGGGATCAGTGTTGTAACTGATTTCATTAAGTGCGTTGGTGCTTTCTCACACCATAGGATGATGTTAAGTATCCTCTCTAGTATCTCCATTGGAACCCTTCGAAGGAACCTGGCCGTAAGGCCATCCGGACCAGCGGACGTAGTACTGGCCGGAAGAGCCCTCCTAATCTCGAGGGCTGTTATAGGCAGCCATAAATCGTTGATGGCCGGAGCCAAGACATCGCAACCTGGGGACGTAGGAAAGTTGCCAGTCATAATGGTCTCCCAGAAGGGAACCATAGTTTCCTTGGGTGGGACGTTCACCCCTTTGATGTCGTCTAACAGCATACGTAGACATTTACATCTGTTTTTGCGCCACAGGTCCTGGGCTCGAGCATACTCGGCCCTGCGCTCCTGCCGTCTCGAAGGAGCGTCAGCGGCGACATCAATAGATGGCCTGGCACCACGAGGTTTGATAGGGAACACGCTCCTTAAATACAGCGATAGTTCCTCCATTATGGCCGCCTGGTTTTTCCTGGTGAGCGAGTCACAAATGCCCGCCAGGCGAGCCGACATAAAGGCTCCGCTCGAAGGCGCCGGAAGGGCTGATAAATGTTCCTCAATATTACGTTTGAGATTAGCGCTTTCAGGTTGTGGAACGTTTTGAGGAACTCCAGCATCATCCCCCTCAGTCATTGAGTTCATAATAGTACCTACCGCATCGCGGTAGGCAGGCTGTTTCCGTTTAGACTTTATGCTCTCGAGCGACCTCTCAGGGAAGACGTCGAATAGCGCCTGATTGATAAATCTCTCTCCTTGCCGCACCAGCTCAACCTCCTTCCTTGCGAGCAAGAGAGTCTCCTCCTCAGACCACCTGGCCTTGATTGTCGTGGTGGTTTGCTGCCCATCAAACCAGTCAGGATGAGCACGACGCTGATGCACCCCCCTTCCAGTCCTGGTGCTGAATGATCGGCCACAGCCAGGAAAGTCGCAAGCGTGAGCGGACGAGGCTTCTGCCGAAGTCACAGATGCCTGTCTCGTTAAAGCAGGACCCCTAAGGCCAGAGGGCCCGGGGTTATTATAATTTATCCGAGGCTTATTATTATTATTTGGGCCTGCTGAATGAGGTCTGAAGGGCTGGCAACCCCAAAGACCCTAATCGCTGTAACACCATTCGGCCGTCGCGTTACCGAATCTTACGTTTCCAAAGTAAGCAACGTTACCGGGAGTACCACGAGGAGGTAGGTGTACAACTTGAACGTGAGAGGCTAATGGTCCTAATCTAGTGGACTGAATTGCGCATCACGTCCCAACTATGCTCTCCCCAAATTAGAGAGTCATAGTTACTCCCGCCGTTTACCCGCGCTTGCTTGAATTTCTTCACGTTGACATTCAGAGCACTGGGCAGAAATCACATTGCGTCAACACCCGCGAGGGCCATCGCAATGCTTTGTTTTAATTAGACAGTCGGATTCCCCTAGTCCGTGCCAGTTCTGAGCTGAGCGTTGAATGGCGGCCGAAGAGGACGACCACGACGGCTCGCGCCGCCACGGAAGCCTCGCAGCAAGGAAGATCCGCGGGAGGCCAAGGCACGGGACCGAGCTCGGATCCCGGGACCGGCGCGAGAACGCCGACCGTTCACCTCGCCCAGGCCCGGCACGTCAGCCAGACCCGCTTCCCGACCAAGCCCGACACGCCCCGCTCCTCAGAGCCAATCCTTATTCCGAAGTTACGGATCCAATTTGCCGACTTCCCTTACCTACATTATTCTATCGACTAGAGGCTCTTTACCTTGGAGACCTGCTGCGGATATGGGTACGAACCGGCGCGACACCTCCACGTGGCCCTCTCCTGGATTTTCAAGGTCCGAGGGGAAGATCCGGACACCGCCGCAACTGCGGTGCTCTTCGCGTTCCAAACCCTATCTCCCTGCTAGAGGTTTCCAGGGAACTCGAACGCTTATACAGAAAAGAAAACTCTTCCCGGATCTCCCGACGGCGTCTCCAGGTCATTTTGGGTTACCCCGACGAACACTCTTACGAGGGCCCGAATTGTATGCGGTTCCGCTGCCGGGTTCCGGAATAGGAACCGGATTCCCTTTCGCCCGACGGGCGTGTGTCTTATATATATTATATGACAACACTATAATATCGTACGCCGTCATTGACATAGGATTTCTCCTAGGGCTTAGGATCGACTGACTCGTGTGCAACGGCTGTTCACACGAAACCCTTCTCCACGTCAGTCCTCCAGGGCCTCGCTGGAGTATTTGCTACTACCACCAAGATCTGCACCGACGGCGGCTCCAGGCAGGCTCACGCCCAGACCCTTCTGCGC
>CASCJU010000071.1:15000-72500 GCA_949152495.1 Lasius fuliginosus | reverse complement strand
ATTTTCAAAGTCCCACGGCTCCGGGCGGCACCTCCGAAACGTTTCCGAGCGATTTGCGTCTAAGCGATGAGCGATACGGTGAAATGCTTCGAACGAATGTTTCATGATTTTCGACGGGCTATACGACCCCGTTATCAGATTTACGGTAAATGACGCATTTCTCGAAATTTCCGTTTCCGACGCATATTTTTTCATCATTTCGCAAAATCTGTACGCACATTCACAGAGCACGTTAAAAACCACGAAACATTCGTTCGGAACGGTTAATCGTATCTATCACCGTTTCGGTACAAAAAGCGACAAACCGGCTCGGGCGGTACCTCCGACGATTCGGGCGGTACCTCCGGCCGACTATCGGTCGAAAATTTTCAAAGTCCCACGGCTCCGGGCGGCACCTCCGAAACGTTTCCGAGCGATTTGCGTCTAAGCGATGAGCGATACGGTGAAATGCTTCGAACGAATGTTTCATGATTTTCGACGGGCTATACGACCCCGTTATCAGATTTACGGTAAATGACGCATTTCTCGAAATTTCCGTTTCCGACGCATATTTTTTCATCATTTCGCAAAATCTGTACGCACATTCACAGAGCACGTTAAAAACCACGAAACATTCGTTCGGAACGGTTAATCGTATCTATCACCGTTTCGGTACAAAAAGCGACAAACCGGCTCGGGCGGTACCTCCGACGATTCGGGCGGTACCACCGGCCGACTATCGGTCGAAAATTTTCAAAGTCCCACGGCTCCGGGCGGCACCTCCGAAACGTTTCCGAGCGATTTGCGTCTAAGCGATGAGCGATACGGTGAAATGCTTCGAACGAATGTTTCATGATTTTCGACGGGCTATACGACCCCGTTATCAGATTTACGGTAAATTACGCATTTCTCGAAATTTCCGTTTCCGACGCATATTTTTTCATCATTTCGCAAAATCTGTACGCACATTCACAGAGCACGTTAAAAACCACGAAACATTCGTTCGGAACGGTTAATCGTATCTATCACCGTTTCGGTACAAAAAGCGACAAACCGGCTCGGGCGGTACCTCCGACGATTCGGGCGGTACCTCCGGCCGACTATCGGTCGAAAATTTTCAAAGTCCCACGGCTCCGGGCGGCACCTCCGAAACGTTTCCGAGCGATTTGCGTCTAAGCGATGAGCGATACGGTGAAATGCTTCGAACGAATGTTTCATGATTTTCGACGGGCTATACGACCCCGTTATCAGATTTACGGTAAATGACGCATTTCTCGAAATTTCCGTTTCCGACGCATATTTTTTCATCATTTCGCAAAATCTGTACGCACATTCACAGAGCACGTTAAAAACCACGAAACATTCGTTCGGAACGGTTAATCGTATCTATCACCGTTTCGGTACAAAAAGCGACAAACCGGCTCGGGCGGTACCTCCGACGATTCGGGCGGTACCTCCGGCCGACTATCGGTCGAAAATTTTCAAAGTCCCACGGCTCCGGGCGGCACCTCCGAAACGTTTCCGAGCGATTTGCGTCTAAGCGATGAGCGATACGGTGAAATGCTTCGAACGAATGTTTCATGATTTTCGACGGGCTATACGACCCCGTTATCAGATTTACGGTAAATGACGCATTTCTCGAAATTTCCGTTTCCGACGCATATTTTTTCATCATTTCGCAAAATCTGTACGCACATTCACAGAGCGCGTTAAAAACCACGAAACATTCGTTCGGAACGGTTAATCGTATCTATCACCGTTTCGGTACAAAAAGCGACAAACCGGCTCGGGCGGTACCTCCGACGATTCGGGCGGTACCTCCGGCCGACTATCGGTCGAAAATTTTCAAAGTCCCACGGCTCCGGGCGGCACCTCCGAAACGTTTCCGAGCGATTTGCGTCTAAGCGATGAGCGATACGGTGAAATGCTTCGAACGAATGTTTCATGATTTTCGACGGGCTATACGACCCCGTTATCAGATTTACGGTAAATGACGCATTTCTCGAAATTTCCGTTTCCGACGCATATTTTTTCATCATTTCGCAAAATCTGTACGCACATTCACAGAGCGCGTTAAAAACCACGAAACATTCGTTCGGAACGGTTAATCGTATCTATCACCGTTTCGGTACAAAAAGCGACAAACCGGCTCGGGCGGTACCTCCGACGATTCGGGCGGTACCTCCGGCCGACTATCGGTCGAAAATTTTCAAAGTCCCACGGCTCCGGGCGGCACCTCCGAAACGTTTCCGAGCGATTTGCGTCTAAGCGATGAGCGATACGGTGAAATGCTTCGAACGAATGTTTCATGATTTTCGACGGGCTATACGACCCCGTTATCAGATTTACGGTAAATGACGCATTTCTCGAAATTTCCGTTTCCGACGCATATTTTTTCATCATTTCGCAAAATCTGTACGCACATTCACAGAGCACGTTAAAAATCACGAAACATTCGTTCGGAACGGTTAATCGTATCTATCACCGTTTCGGTACAAAAAGCGACAAACCGGCTCGGGCGGTACCTCCGACGATTCGGGCGGTACCTCCGGCCGACTATCGGTCGAAAATTTTCAAAGTCCCACGGCTCCGGGCGGCACCTCCGAAACGTTTCCGAGCGATTTGCGTCTAAGCGATGAGCGATACGGTGAAATGCTTCGAACGAATGTTTCATGATTTTCGACGGGCTATACGACCCCGTTATCAGATTTACGGTAAATGACGCATTTCTCGAAATTTCCGTTTCCGACGCATATTTTTTCATCATTTCGCAAAATCTGTACGCACATTCACAGAGCACGTTAAAAACCACGAAACATTCGTTCGGAACGGTTAATCGTATCTATCACCGTTTCGGTACAAAAAGCGACAAACCGGCTCGGGCGGTACCTCCGACGATTCGGGCGGTACCTCCGGCCGACTATCGGTCGAAAATTTTCAAAGTCCCACGGCTCCGGGCGGCACCTCCGAAACGTTTCCGAGCGATTTGCGTCTAAGCGATGAGCGATACGGTGAAATGCTTCGAACGAATGTTTCATGATTTTCGACGGGCTATACGACCCCGTTATCAGATTTACGGTAAATGACGCATTTCTCGAAATTTCCGTTTCCGACGCATATTTTTTCATCATTTCGCAAAATCTGTACGCACATTCACAGAGCACGTTAAAAACCACGAAACATTCGTTCGGAACGGTTAATCGTATCTATCACCGTTTCGGTACAAAAAGCGACAAACCGGCTCGGGCGGTACCTCCGACGATTCGGGCGGTACCTCCGGCCGACTATCGGTCGAAAATTTTCAAAGTCCCACGGCTCCGGGCGGCACCTCCGAAACGTTTCCGAGCGATTTGCGTCTAAGCGATGAGCGATACGGTGAAATGCTTCGAACGAATGTTTCATGATTTTCGACGGGCTATACGACCCCGTTATCAGATTTACGGTAAATGACGCATTTCTCGAAATTTCCGTTTCCGACGCATATTTTTTCATCATTTCGCAAAATCTGTACGCACATTCACAGAGCACGTTAAAAACCACGAAACATTCGTTCGGAACGGTTAATCGTATCTATCACCGTTTCGGTACAAAAAGCGACAAACCGGCTCGGGCGGTACCTCCGACGATTCGGGCGGTACCTCCGGCCGACTATCGGTCGAAAATTTTCAAAGTCCCACGGCTCCGGGCGGCACCTCCGAAACGTTTCCGAGCGATTTGCGTCTAAGCGATGAGCGATACGGTGAAATGCTTCGAACGAATGTTTCATGATTTTCGACGGGCTATACGACCCCGTTATCAGATTTACGGTAAATGACGCATTTCTCGAAATTTCCGTTTCCGACGCATATTTTTTCATCATTTCGCAAAATCTGTACGCACATTCACAGAGCACGTTAAAAACCACGAAACATTCGTTCGGAACGGTTAATCGTATCTATCACCGTTTCGGTACAAAAAGCGACAAACCGGCTCGGGCGGTACCTCCGACGATTCGGGCGGTACCTCCGGCCGACTATCGGTCGAAAATTTTCAAAGTCCCACGGCTCCGGGCGGCACCTCCGAAACGTTTCCGAGCGATTTGCGTCTAAGCGATGAGCGATACGGTGAAATGCTTCGAACGAATGTTTCATGATTTTCGACGGGCTATACGACCCCGTTATCAGATTTACGGTAAATGACGCATTTCTCGAAATTTCCGTTTCCGACGCATATTTTTTCATCATTTCGCAAAATCTGTACGCACATTCACAGAGCACGTTAAAAACCACGAAACATTCGTTCGGAACGGTTAATCGTATCTATCACCGTTTCGGTACAAAAAGCGACAAACCGGCTCGGGCGGTACCTCCGACGATTCGGGCGGTACCTCCGGCCGACTATCGGTCGAAAATTTTCAAAGTCCCACGGCTCCGGGCGGCACCTCCGAAACGTTTCCGAGCGATTTGCGTCTAAGCGATGAGCGATACGGTGAAATGCTTCGAACGAATGTTTCATGATTTTCGACGGGCTATACGACCCCGTTATCAGATTTACGGTAAATGACGCATTTCTCGAAATTTCCGTTTCCGACGCATATTTTTTCATCATTTCGCAAAATCTGTACGCACATTCACAGAGCACGTTAAAAACCACGAAACATTCGTTCGGAACGGTTAATCGTATCTATCACCGTTTCGGTACAAAAAGCGACAAACCGGCTCGGGCGGTACCTCCGACGATTCGGGCGGTACCTCCGGCCGACTATCGGTCGAAAATTTTCAAAGTCCCACGGCTCCGGGCGGCACCTCCGAAACGTTTCCGAGCGATTTGCGTCTAAGCGATGAGCGATACGGTGAAATGCTTCGAACGAATGTTTCATGATTTTCGACGGGCTATACGACCCCGTTATCAGATTTACGGTAAATGACGCATTTCTCGAAATTTCCGTTTCCGACGCATATTTTTTCATCATTTCGCAAAATCTGTACGCACATTCACAGAGCACGTTAAAAACCACGAAACATTCGTTCGGAACGGTTAATCGTATCTATCACCGTTTCGGTACAAAAAGCGACAAACCGGCTCGGGCGGTACCTCCGACGATTCGGGCGGTACCTCCGGCCGACTATCGGTCGAAAATTTTCAAAGTCCCACGGCTCCGGGCGGCACCTCCGAAACGTTTCCGAGCGATTTGCGTCTAAGCGATGAGCGATACGGTGAAATGCTTCGAACGAATGTTTCATGATTTTCGACGGGCTATACGACCCCGTTATCAGATTTACGGTAAATGACGCATTTCTCGAAATTTCCGTTTCCGACGCATATTTTTTCATCATTTCGCAAAATCTGTACGCACATTCACAGAGCACGTTAAAAACCACGAAACATTCGTTCGGAACGGTTAATCGTATCTATCACCGTTTCGGTACAAAAAGCGACAAACCGGCTCGGGCGGTACCTCCGACGATTCGGGCGGTACCTCCGGCCGACTATCGGTCGAAAATTTTCAAAGTCCCACGGCTCCGGGCGGCACCTCCGAAACGTTTCCGAGCGATTTGCGTCTAAGCGATGAGCGATACGGTGAAATGCTTCGAACGAATGTTTCATGATTTTCGACGGGCTATACGACCCCGTTATCAGATTTACGGTAAATGACGCATTTCTCGAAATTTCCGTTTCCGACGCATATTTTTTCATCATTTCGCAAAATCTGTACGCACATTCACAGAGCACGTTAAAAACCACGAAACATTCGTTCGGGAACGGTTAATCGTATCTATCACCGTTTCGGTACAAAAAGCGACAAACCGGCTCGGGCGGTACCTCCGACGATTCGGGCGGTACCTCCGGCCGACTATCGGTCGAAAATTTTCAAAGTCCCACGGCTCCGGGCGGCACCTCCGAAACGTTTCCGAGCGATTTGCGTCTAAGCGATGAGCGATACGGTGAAATGCTTCGAACGAATGTTTCATGATTTTCGACGGGCTATACGACCCCGTTATCAGATTTACGGTAAATGACGCATTTCTCGAAATTTCCGTTTCCGACGCATATTTTTTCATCATTTCGCAAAATCTGTACGACACACTCTACAGAGCACGTGTATCAACGAACATTCGTTCGGAACGGTTAATCGTATCTATCACCGTTTCGGTACAAAAAGCGACAAACCGGCTCGGGCGGTACCTCCGACGATTCGGGCGGTACCTCCGGCCGACTATCGGTCGAAAATTTTCAAAGTCCCACGGCTCCGGGCGGCACCTCCGAAACGTTTCCGAGCGATTTGCGTCTAAGCGATGAGCGATACGGTGAAATGCTTCGAACGAATGTTTCATGATTTTCGACGGGCTATACGACCCCGTTATCAGATTTACGGTAAATGACGCATTTCTCGAAATTTCCGTTTCCGACGCATATTTTTTCATCATTTCGCAAAATCTGTACGCACATTCACAGAGCACGTTAAAAACCACGAAACATTCGTTCGGAACGGTTAATCGTATCTATCACCGTTTCGGTACAAAAAGCGACAAACCGGCTCGGGCGGTACCTCCGACGATTCGGGCGGTACCTCCGGCCGACTATCGGTCGAAAATTTTCAAAGTCCCACGGCTCCGGGCGGCACCTCCGAAACGTTTCCGAGCGATTTGCGTCTAAGCGATGAGCGATACGGTGAAATGCTTCGAACGAATGTTTCATGATTTTCGACGGGCTATACGACCCCGTTATCAGATTTACGGTAAATGACGCATTTCTCGAAATTTCCGTTTCCGACGCATATTTTTTCATCATTTCGCAAAATCTGTACGCACATTCACAGAGCACGTTAAAAACCACGAAACATTCGTTCGGAACGGTTAATCGTATCTATCACCGTTTCGGTACAAAAAGCGACAAACCGGCTCGGGCGGTACCTCCGACGATTCGGGCGGTACCTCCGGCCGACTATCGGTCGAAAATTTTCAAAGTCCCACGGCTCCGGGCGGCACCTCCGAAACGTTTCCGAGCGATTTGCGTCTAAGCGATGAGCGATACGGTGAAATGCTTCGAACGAATGTTTCATGATTTTCGACGGGCTATACGACCCCGTTATCAGATTTACGGTAAATGACGCATTTCTCGAAATTTCCGTTTCCGACGCATATTTTTTCATCATTTCGCAAAATCTGTACGCACATTCACAGAGCACGTTAAAAACCACGAAACATTCGTTCGGAACGGTTAATCGTATCTATCACCGTTTCGGTACAAAAAGCGACAAACCGGCTCGGGCGGTACCTCCGACGATTCGGGCGGTACCTCCGGCCGACTATCGGTCGAAAATTTTCAAAGTCCCACGGCTCCGGGCGGCACCTCCGAAACGTTTCCGAGCGATTTGCGTCTAAGCGATGAGCGATACGGTGAAATGCTTCGAACGAATGTTTCATGATTTTCGACGGGCTATACGACCCCGTTATCAGATTTACGGTAAATGACGCATTTCTCGAAATTTCCGTTTCCGACGCATATTTTTTCATCATTTCGCAAAATCTGTACGCACATTCACAGAGCACGTTAAAAACCACGAAACATTCGTTCGGAACGGTTAATCGTATCTATCACCGTTTCGGTACAAAAAGCGACAAACCGGCTCGGGCGGTACCTCCGACGATTCGGGCGGTACCTCCGGCCGACTATCGGTCGAAAATTTTCAAAGTCCCACGGCTCCGGGCGGCACCTCCGAAACGTTTCCGAGCGATTTGCGTCTAAGCGATGAGCGATACGGTGAAATGCTTCGAACGAATGTTTCATGATTTTCGACGGGCTATACGACCCCGTTATCAGATTTACGGTAAATGACGCATTTCTCGAAATTTCCGTTTCCGACGCATATTTTTTCATCATTTCGCAAAATCTGTACGCACATTCACAGAGCACGTTAAAAACCACGAAACATTCGTTCGGAACGGTTAATCGTATCTATCACCGTTTCGGTACAAAAAGCGACAAACCGGCTCGGGCGGTACCTCCGACGATTCGGGCGGTACCTCCGGCCGACTATCGGTCGAAAATTTTCAAAGTCCCACGGCTCCGGGCGGCACCTCCGAAACGTTTCCGAGCGATTTGCGTCTAAGCGATGAGCGATACGGTGAAATGCTTCGAACGAATGTTTCATGATTTTCGACGGGCTATACGACCCCGTTATCAGATTTACGGTAAATGACGCATTTCTCGAAATTTCCGTTTCCGACGCATATTTTTTCATCATTTCGCAAAATCTGTACGCACATTCACAGAGCACGTTAAAAACCACGAAACATTCGTTCGGAACGGTTAATCGTATCTATCACCGTTTCGGTACAAAAAGCGACAAACCGGCTCGGGCGGTACCTCCGACGATTCGGGCGGTACCTCCGGCCGACTATCGGTCGAAAATTTTCAAAGTCCCACGGCTCCGGGCGGCACCTCCGAAACGTTTCCGAGCGATTTGCGTCTAAGCGATGAGCGATACGGTGAAATGCTTCGAACGAATGTTTCATGATTTTCGACGGGCTATACGACCCCGTTATCAGATTTACGGTAAATGACGCATTTCTCGAAATTTCCGTTTCCGACGCATATTTTTTCATCATTTCGCAAAATCTGTACGCACATTCACAGAGCACGTTAAAAACCACGAAACATTCGTTCGGAACGGTTAATCGTATCTATCACCGTTTCGGTACAAAAAGCGACAAACCGGCTCGGGCGGTACCTCCGACGATTCGGGCGGTACCTCCGGCCGACTATCGGTCGAAAATTTTCAAAGTCCCACGGCTCCGGGCGGCACCTCCGAAACGTTTCCGAGCGATTTGCGTCTAAGCGATGAGCGATACGGTGAAATGCTTCGAACGAATGTTTCATGATTTTCGACGGGCTATACGACCCCGTTATCAGATTTACGGTAAATGACGCATTTCTCGAAATTTCCGTTTCCGACGCATATTTTTTCATCATTTCGCAAAATCTGTACGCACATTCACAGAGCACGTTAAAAACCACGAAACATTCGTTCGGAACGGTTAATCGTATCTATCACCGTTTCGGTACAAAAAGCGACAAACCGGCTCGGGCGGTACCTCCGACGATTCGGGCGGTACCTCCGGCCGACTATCGGTCGAAAATTTTCAAAGTCCCACGGCTCCGGGCGGCACCTCCGAAACGTTTCCGAGCGATTTGCGTCTAAGCGATGAGCGATACGGTGAAATGCTTCGAACGAATGTTTCATGATTTTCGACGGGCTATACGACCCCGTTATCAGATTTACGGTAAATGACGCATTTCTCGAAATTTCCGTTTCCGACGCATATTTTTTCATCATTTCGCAAAATCTGTACGCACATTCACAGAGCACGTTAAAAACCACGAAACATTCGTTCGGAACGGTTAATCGTATCTATCACCGTTTCGGTACAAAAAGCGACAAACCGGCTCGGGCGGTACCTCCGACGATTCGGGCGGTACCTCCGGCCGACTATCGGTCGAAAATTTTCAAAGTCCCACGGCTCCGGGCGGCACCTCCGAAACGTTTCCGAGCGATTTGCGTCTAAGCGATGAGCGATACGGTGAAATGCTTCGAACGAATGTTTCATGATTTTCGACGGGCTATACGACCCCGTTATCAGATTTACGGTAAATGACGCATTTCTCGAAATTTCCGTTTCCGACGCATATTTTTTCATCATTTCGCAAAATCTGTACGCACATTCACAGAGCACGTTAAAAACCACGAAACATTCGTTCGGAACGGTTAATCGTATCTATCACCGTTTCGGTACAAAAAGCGACAAACCGGCTCGGGCGGTACCTCCGACGATTCGGGCGGTACCTCCGGCCGACTATCGGTCGAAAATTTTCAAAGTCCCACGGCTCCGGGCGGCACCTCCGAAACGTTTCCGAGCGATTTGCGTCTAAGCGATGAGCGATACGGTGAAATGCTTCGAACGAATGTTTCATGATTTTCGACGGGCTATACGACCCCGTTATCAGATTTACGGTAAATGACGCATTTCTCGAAATTTCCGTTTCCGACGCATATTTTTTCATCATTTCGCAAAATCTGTACGCACATTCACAGAGCACGTTAAAAACCACGAAACATTCGTTCGGAACGGTTAATCGTATCTATCACCGTTTCGGTACAAAAAGCGACAAACCGGCTCGGGCGGTACCTCCGACGATTCGGGCGGTACCTCCGGCCGACTATCGGTCGAAAATTTTCAAAGTCCCACGGCTCCGGGCGGCACCTCCGAAACGTTTCCGAGCGATTTGCGTCTAAGCGATGAGCGATACGGTGAAATGCTTCGAACGAATGTTTCATGATTTTCGACGGGCTATACGACCCCGTTATCAGATTTACGGTAAATGACGCATTTCTCGAAATTTCCGTTTCCGACGCATATTTTTTCATCATTTCGCAAAATCTGTACGCACATTCACAGAGCACGTTAAAAACCACGAAACATTCGTTCGGAACGGTTAATCGTATCTATCACCGTTTCGGTACAAAAAGCGACAAACCGGCTCGGGCGGTACCTCCGACGATTCGGGCGGTACCTCCGGCCGACTATCGGTCGAAAATTTTCAAAGTCCCACGGCTCCGGGCGGCACCTCCGAAACGTTTCCGAGCGATTTGCGTCTAAGCGATGAGCGATACGGTGAAATGCTTCGAACGAATGTTTCATGATTTTCGACGGGCTATACGACCCCGTTATCAGATTTACGGTAAATGACGCATTTCTCGAAATTTCCGTTTCCGACGCATATTTTTTCATCATTTCGCAAAATCTGTACGCACATTCACAGAGCACGTTAAAAACCACGAAACATTCGTTCGGAACGGTTAATCGTATCTATCACCGTTTCGGTACAAAAAGCGACAAACCGGCTCGGGCGGTACCTCCGACGATTCGGGCGGTACCTCCGGCCGACTATCGGTCGAAAATTTTCAAAGTCCCACGGCTCCGGGCGGCACCTCCGAAACGTTTCCGAGCGATTTGCGTCTAAGCGATGAGCGATACGGTGAAATGCTTCGAACGAATGTTTCATGATTTTCGACGGGCTATACGACCCCGTTATCAGATTTACGGTAAATGACGCATTTCTCGAAATTTCCGTTTCCGACGCATATTTTTTCATCATTTCGCAAAATCTGTACGCACATTCACAGAGCACGTTAAAAACCACGAAACATTCGTTCGGAACGGTTAATCGTATCTATCACCGTTTCGGTACAAAAAGCGACAAACCGGCTCGGGCGGTACCTCCGACGATTCGGGCGGTACCTCCGGCCGACTATCGGTCGAAAATTTTCAAAGTCCCACGGCTCCGGGCGGCACCTCCGAAACGTTTCCGAGCGATTTGCGTCTAAGCGATGAGCGATACGGTGAAATGCTTCGAACGAATGTTTCATGATTTTCGACGGGCTATACGACCCCGTTATCAGATTTACGGTAAATGACGCATTTCTCGAAATTTCCGTTTCCGACGCATATTTTTTCATCATTTCGCAAAATCTGTACGCACATTCACAGAGCACGTTAAAAACCACGAAACATTCGTTCGGAACGGTTAATCGTATCTATCACCGTTTCGGTACAAAAAGCGACAAACCGGCTCGGGCGGTACCTCCGACGATTCGGGCGGTACCTCCGGCCGACTATCGGTCGAAAATTTTCAAAGTCCCACGGCTCCGGGCGGCACCTCCGAAACGTTTCCGAGCGATTTGCGTCTAAGCGATGAGCGATACGGTGAAATGCTTCGAACGAATGTTTCATGATTTTCGACGGGCTATACGACCCCGTTATCAGATTTACGGTAAATGACGCATTTCTCGAAATTTCCGTTTCCGACGCATATTTTTTCATCATTTCGCAAAATCTGTACGCACATTCACAGAGCACGTTAAAAACCACGAAACATTCGTTCGGAACGGTTAATCGTATCTATCACCGTTTCGGTACAAAAAGCGACAAACCGGCTCGGGCGGTACCTCCGACGATTCGGGCGGTACCTCCGGCCGACTATCGGTCGAAAATTTTCAAAGTCCCACGGCTCCGGGCGGCACCTCCGAAACGTTTCCGAGCGATTTGCGTCTAAGCGATGAGCGATACGGTGAAATGCTTCGAACGAATGTTTCATGATTTTCGACGGGCTATACGACCCCGTTATCAGATTTACGGTAAATGACGCATTTCTCGAAATTTCCGTTTCCGACGCATATTTTTTCATCATTTCGCAAAATCTGTACGCACATTCACAGAGCACGTTAAAAACCACGAAACATTCGTTCGGAACGGTTAATCGTATCTATCACCGTTTCGGTACAAAAAGCGACAAACCGGCTCGGGCGGTACCTCCGACGATTCGGGCGGTACCTCCGGCCGACTATCGGTCGAAAATTTTCAAAGTCCCACGGCTCCGGGCGGCACCTCCGAAACGTTTCCGAGCGATTTGCGTCTAAGCGATGAGCGATACGGTGAAATGCTTCGAACGAATGTTTCATGATTTTCGACGGGCTATACGACCCCGTTATCAGATTTACGGTAAATGACGCATTTCTCGAAATTTCCGTTTCCGACGCATATTTTTTCATCATTTCGCAAAATCTGTACGCACATTCACAGAGCACGTTAAAAACCACGAAACATTCGTTCGGAACGGTTAATCGTATCTATCACCGTTTCGGTACAAAAAGCGACAAACCGGCTCGGGCGGTACCTCCGACGATTCGGGCGGTACCTCCGGCCGACTATCGGTCGAAAATTTTCAAAGTCCCACGGCTCCGGGCGGCACCTCCGAAACGTTTCCGAGCGATTTGCGTCTAAGCGATGAGCGATACGGTGAAATGCTTCGAACGAATGTTTCATGATTTTCGACGGGCTATACGACCCCGTTATCAGATTTACGGTAAATGACGCATTTCTCGAAATTTCCGTTTCCGACGCATATTTTTTCATCATTTCGCAAAATCTGTACGCACATTCACAGAGCACGTTAAAAACCACGAAACATTCGTTCGGAACGGTTAATCGTATCTATCACCGTTTCGGTACAAAAAGCGACAAACCGGCTCGGGCGGTACCTCCGACGATTCGGGCGGTACCTCCGGCCGACTATCGGTCGAAAATTTTCAAAGTCCCACGGCTCCGGGCGGCACCTCCGAAACGTTTCCGAGCGATTTGCGTCTAAGCGATGAGCGATACGGTGAAATGCTTCGAACGAATGTTTCATGATTTTCGACGGGCTATACGACCCCGTTATCAGATTTACGGTAAATGACGCATTTCTCGAAATTTCCGTTTCCGACGCATATTTTTTCATCATTTCGCAAAATCTGTACGCACATTCACAGAGCACGTTAAAAACCACGAAACATTCGTTCGGAACGGTTAATCGTATCTATCACCGTTTCGGTACAAAAAGCGACAAACCGGCTCGGGCGGTACCTCCGACGATTCGGGCGGTACCTCCGGCCGACTATCGGTCGAAAATTTTCAAAGTCCCACGGCTCCGGGCGGCACCTCCGAAACGTTTCCGAGCGATTTGCGTCTAAGCGATGAGCGATACGGTGAAATGCTTCGAACGAATGTTTCATGATTTTCGACGGGCTATACGACCCCGTTATCAGATTTACGGTAAATGACGCATTTCTCGAAATTTCCGTTTCCGACGCATATTTTTTCATCATTTCGCAAAATCTGTACGCACATTCACAGAGCACGTTAAAAACCACGAAACATTCGTTCGGAACGGTTAATCGTATCTATCACCGTTTCGGTACAAAAAGCGACAAACCGGCTCGGGCGGTACCTCCGACGATTCGGGCGGTACCTCCGGCCGACTATCGGTCGAAAATTTTCAAAGTCCCACGGCTCCGGGCGGCACCTCCGAAACGTTTCCGAGCGATTTGCGTCTAAGCGATGAGCGATACGGTGAAATGCTTCGAACGAATGTTTCATGATTTTCGACGGGCTATACGACCCCGTTATCAGATTTACGGTAAATGACGCATTTCTCGAAATTTCCGTTTCCGACGCATATTTTTTCATCATTTCGCAAAATCTGTACGCACATTCACAGAGCACGTTAAAAACCACGAAACATTCGTTCGGAACGGTTAATCGTATCTATCACCGTTTCGGTACAAAAAGCGACAAACCGGCTCGGGCGGTACCTCCGACGATTCGGGCGGTACCTCCGGCCGACTATCGGTCGAAAATTTTCAAAGTCCCACGGCTCCGGGCGGCACCTCCGAAACGTTTCCGAGCGATTTGCGTCTAAGCGATGAGCGATACGGTGAAATGCTTCGAACGAATGTTTCATGATTTTCGACGGGCTATACGACCCCGTTATCAGATTTACGGTAAATGACGCATTTCTCGAAATTTCCGTTTCCGACGCATATTTTTTCATCATTTCGCAAAATCTGTACGCACATTCACAGAGCACGTTAAAAACCACGAAACATTCGTTCAGAACGGTTAATCGTATCTATCACCGTTTCGGTACAAAAAGCGACAAACCGGCTCGGGCGGTACCTCCGACGATTCGGGCGGTACCTCCGGCCGACTATCGGTCGAAAATTTTCAAAGTCCCACGGCTCCGGGCGGCACCTCCGAAACGTTTCCGAGCGATTTGCGTCTAAGCGATGAGCGATACGGTGAAATGCTTCGAACGAATGTTTCATGATTTTCGACGGGCTATACGACCCCGTTATCAGATTTACGGTAAATGACGCATTTCTCGAAATTTCCGTTTCCGACGCATATTTTTTCATCATTTCGCAAAATCTGTACGCACATTCACAGAGCACGTTAAAAACCACGAAACATTCGTTCGGAACGGTTAATCGTATCTATCACCGTTTCGGTACAAAAAGCGACAAACCGGCTCGGGCGGTACCTCCGACGATTCGGGCGGTACCTCCGGCCGACTATCGGTCGAAAATTTTCAAAGTCCCACGGCTCCGGGCGGCACCTCCGAAACGTTTCCGAGCGATTTGCGTCTAAGCGATGAGCGATACGGTGAAATGCTTCGAACGAATGTTTCATGATTTTCGACGGGCTATACGACCCCGTTATCAGATTTGCGGTAAATGACGCATTTCTCGAAATTTCCGTTTCCGACGCATATTTTTTCATCATTTCGCAAAATCTGTACGCACATTCACAGAGCACGTTAAAAACCACGAAACATTCGTTCGGAACGGTTAATCGTATCTATCACCGTTTCGGTACAAAAAGCGACAAACCGGCTCGGGCGGTACCTCCGACGATTCGGGCGGTACCTCCGGCCGACTATCGGTCGAAAATTTTCAAAGTCCCACGGCTCCGGGCGGCACCTCCGAAACGTTTCCGAGCGATTTGCGTCTAAGCGATGAGCGATACGGTGAAATGCTTCGAACGAATGTTTCATGATTTTCGACGGGCTATACGACCCCGTTATCAGATTTACGGTAAATGACGCATTTCTCGAAATTTCCGTTTCCGACGCATATTTTTTCATCATTTCGCAAAATCTGTACTCACATTCACAGAGCACGTTAAAAACCACGAAACATTCGTTCGGAACGGTTAATCGTATCTATCACCGTTTCGGTACAAAAAGCGACAAACCGGCTCGGGCGGTACCTCCGACGATTCGGGCGGTACCTCCGGCCGACTATCGGTCGAAAATTTTCAAAGTCCCACGGCTCCGGGCGGCACCTCCGAAACGTTTCCGAGCGATTTGCGTCTAAGCGATGAGCGATACGGTGAAATGCTTCGAACGAATGTTTCATGATTTTCGACGGGCTATACGACCCCGTTATCAGATTTACGGTAAATGACGCATTTCTCGAAATTTCCGTTTCCGACGCATATTTTTTCATCATTTCGCAAAATCTGTACGCACATTCACAGAGCACGTTAAAAACCACGAAACATTCGTTCGGAACGGTTAATCGTATCTATCACCGTTTCGGTACAAAAAGCGACAAACCGGCTCGGGCGGTACCTCCGACGATTCGGGCGGTACCTCCGGCCGACTATCGGTCGAAAATTTTCAAAGTCCCACGGCTCCGGGCGGCACCTCCGAAACGTTTCCGAGCGATTTGCGTCTAAGCGATGAGCGATACGGTGAAATGCTTCGAACGAATGTTTCATGATTTTCGACGGGCTATACGACCCCGTTATCAGATTTACGGTAAATGACGCATTTCTCGAAATTTCCGTTTCCGACGCATATTTTTTCATCATTTCGCAAAATCTGTACGCACATTCACAGAGCACGTTAAAAACCACGAAACATTCGTTCGGAACGGTTAATCGTATCTATCACCGTTTCGGTACAAAAAGCGACAAACCGGCTCGGGCGGTACCTCCGACGATTCGGGCGGTACCTCCGGCCGACTATCGGTCGAAAATTTTCAAAGTCCCACGGCTCCGGGCGGCACCTCCGAAACGTTTCCGAGCGATTTGCGTCTAAGCGATGAGCGATACGGTGAAATGCTTCGAACGAATGTTTCATGATTTTCGACGGGCTATACGACCCCGTTATCAGATTTGCGGTAAATGACGCATTTCTCGAAATTTCCGTTTCCGACGCATATTTTTTCATCATTTCGCAAAATCTGTACGCACATTCACAGAGCACGTTAAAAACCACGAAACATTCGTTCGGAACGGTTAATCGTATCTATCACCGTTTCGGTACAAAAAGCGACAAACCGGCTCGGGCGGTACCTCCGACGATTCGGGCGGTACCTCCGGCCGACTATCGGTCGAAAATTTTCAAAGTCCCACGGCTCCGGGCGGCACCTCCGAAACGTTTCCGAGCGATTTGCGTCTAAGCGATGAGCGATACGGTGAAATGCTTCGAACGAATGTTTCATGATTTTCGACGGGCTATACGACCCCGTTATCAGATTTACGGTAAATGACGCATTTCTCGAAATTTCCGTTTCCGACGCATATTTTTTCATCATTTCGCAAAATCTGTACGCACATTCACAGAGCACGTTAAAAACCACGAAACATTCGTTCGGAACGGTTAATCGTATCTATCACCGTTTCGGTACAAAAAGCGACAAACCGGCTCGGGCGGTACCTCCGACGATTCGGGCGGTACCTCCGGCCGACTATCGGTCGAAAATTTTCAAAGTCCCACGGCTCCGGGCGGCACCTCCGAAACGTTTCCGAGCGATTTGCGTCTAAGCGATGAGCGATACGGTGAAATGCTTCGAACGAATGTTTCATGATTTTCGACGGGCTATACGACCCCGTTATCAGATTTACGGTAAATGACGCATTTCTCGAAATTTCCGTTTCCGACGCATATTTTTTCATCATTTCGCAAAATCTGTACGCACATTCACAGAGCACGTTAAAAACCACGAAACATTCGTTCGGAACGGTTAATCGTATCTATCACCGTTTCGGTACAAAAAGCGACAAACCGGCTCGGGCGGTACCTCCGACGATTCGGGCGGTACCTCCGGCCGACTATCGGTCGAAAATTTTCAAAGTCCCACGGCTCCGGGCGGCACCTCCGAAACGTTTCCGAGCGATTTGCGTCTAAGCGATGAGCGATACGGTGAAATGCTTCGAACGAATGTTTCATGATTTTCGACGGGCTATACGACCCCGTTATCAGATTTACGGTAAATGACGCATTTCTCGAAATTTCCGTTTCCGACGCATATTTTTTCATCATTTCGCAAAATCTGTACTCACATTCACAGAGCACGTTAAAAACCACGAAACATTCGTTCGGAACGGTTAATCGTATCTATCACCGTTTCGGTACAAAAAGCGACAAACCGGCTCGGGCGGTACCTCCGACGATTCGGGCGGTACCTCCGGCCGACTATCGGTCGAAAATTTTCAAAGTCCCACGGCTCCGGGCGGCACCTCCGAAACGTTTCCGAGCGATTTGCGTCTAAGCGATGAGCGATACGGTGAAATGCTTCGAACGAATGTTTCATGATTTTCGACGGGCTATACGACCCCGTTATCAGATTTACGGTAAATGACGCATTTCTCGAAATTTCCGTTTCCGACGCATATTTTTTCATCATTTCGCAAAATCTGTACGCACATTCACAGAGCACGTTAAAAACCACGAAACATTCGTTCGGAACGGTTAATCGTATCTATCACCGTTTCGGTACAAAAAGCGACAAACCGGCTCGGGCGGTACCTCCGACGATTCGGGCGGTACCTCCGGCCGACTATCGGTCGAAAATTTTCAAAGTCCCACGGCTCCGGGCGGCACCTCCGAAACGTTTCCGAGCGATTTGCGTCTAAGCGATGAGCGATACGGTGAAATGCTTCGAACGAATGTTTCATGATTTTCGACGGGCTATACGACCCCGTTATCAGATTTACGGTAAATGACGCATTTCTCGAAATTTCCGTTTCCGACGCATATTTTTTCATCATTTCGCAAAATCTGTACGCACATTCACAGAGCACGTTAAAAACCACGAAACATTCGTTCGGAACGGTTAATCGTATCTATCACCGTTTCGGTACAAAAAGCGACAAACCGGCTCGGGCGGTACCTCCGACGATTCGGGCGGTACCTCCGGCCGACTATCGGTCGAAAATTTTCAAAGTCCCACGGCTCCGGGCGGCACCTCCGAAACGTTTCCGAGCGATTTGCGTCTAAGCGATGAGCGATACGGTGAAATGCTTCGAACGAATGTTTCATGATTTTCGACGGGCTATACGACCCCGTTATCAGATTTACGGTAAATGACGCATTTCTCGAAATTTCCGTTTCCGACGCATATTTTTTCATCATTTCGCAAAATCTGTACGCACATTCACAGAGCACGTTAAAAACCACGAAACATTCGTTCGGAACGGTTAATCGTATCTATCACCGTTTCGGTACAAAAAGCGACAAACCGGCTCGGGCGGTACCTCCGACGATTCGGGCGGTACCTCCGGCCGACTATCGGTCGAAAATTTTCAAAGTCCCACGGCTCCGGGCGGCACCTCCGAAACGTTTCCGAGCGATTTGCGTCTAAGCGATGAGCGATACGGTGAAATGCTTCGAACGAATGTTTCATGATTTTCGACGGGCTATACGACCCCGTTATCAGATTTACGGTAAATGACGCATTTCTCGAAATTTCCGTTTCCGACGCATATTTTTTCATCATTTCGCAAAATCTGTACGCACATTCACAGAGCACGTTAAAAACCACGAAACATTCGTTCGGAACGGTTAATCGTATCTATCACCGTTTCGGTACAAAAAGCGACAAACCGGCTCGGGCGGTACCTCCGACGATTCGGGCGGTACCTCCGGCCGACTATCGGTCGAAAATTTTCAAAGTCCCACGGCTCCGGGCGGCACCTCCGAAACGTTTCCGAGCGATTTGCGTCTAAGCGATGAGCGATACGGTGAAATGCTTCGAACGAATGTTTCATGATTTTCGACGGGCTATACGACCCCGTTATCAGATTTACGGTAAATGACGCATTTCTCGAAATTTCCGTTTCCGACGCATATTTTTTCATCATTTCGCAAAATCTGTACGCACATTCACAGAGCACGTTAAAAACCACGAAACATTCGTTCGGAACGGTTAATCGTATCTATCACCGTTTCGGTACAAAAAGCGACAAACCGGCTCGGGCGGTACCTCCGACGATTCGGGCGGTACCTCCGGCCGACTATCGGTCGAAAATTTTCAAAGTCCCACGGCTCCGGGCGGCACCTCCGAAACGTTTCCGAGCGATTTGCGTCTAAGCGATGAGCGATACGGTGAAATGCTTCGAACGAATGTTTCATGATTTTCGACGGGCTATACGACCCCGTTATCAGATTTACGGTAAATGACGCATTTCTCGAAATTTCCGTTTCCGACGCATATTTTTTCATCATTTCGCAAAATCTGTACGCACATTCACAGAGCACGTTAAAAACCACGAAACATTCGTTCGGAACGGTTAATCGTATCTATCACCGTTTCGGTACAAAAAGCGACAAACCGGCTCGGGCGGTACCTCCGACGATTCGGGCGGTACCTCCGGCCGACTATCGGTCGAAAATTTTCAAAGTCCCACGGCTCCGGGCGGCACCTCCGAAACGTTTCCGAGCGATTTGCGTCTAAGCGATGAGCGATACGGTGAAATGCTTCGAACGAATGTTTCATGATTTTCGACGGGCTATACGACCCCGTTATCAGATTTACGGTAAATGACGCATTTCTCGAAATTTCCGTTTCCGACGCATATTTTTTCATCATTTCGCAAAATCTGTACGCACATTCACAGAGCACGTTAAAAACCACGAAACATTCGTTCGGAACGGTTAATCGTATCTATCACCGTTTCGGTACAAAAAGCGACAAACCGGCTCGGGCGGTACCTCCGACGATTCGGGCGGTACCTCCGGCCGACTATCGGTCGAAAATTTTCAAAGTCCCACGGCTCCGGGCGGCACCTCCGAAACGTTTCCGAGCGATTTGCGTCTAAGCGATGAGCGATACGGTGAAATGCTTCGAACGAATGTTTCATGATTTTCGACGGGCTATACGACCCCGTTATCAGATTTACGGTAAATGACGCATTTCTCGAAATTTCCGTTTCCGACGCATATTTTTTCATCATTTCGCAAAATCTGTACGCACATTCACAGAGCACGTTAAAAACCACGAAACATTCGTTCGGAACGGTTAATCGTATCTATCACCGTTTCGGTACAAAAAGCGACAAACCGGCTCGGGCGGTACCTCCGACGATTCGGGCGGTACCTCCGGCCGACTATCGGTCGAAAATTTTCAAAGTCCCACGGCTCCGGGCGGCACCTCCGAAACGTTTCCGAGCGATTTGCGTCTAAGCGATGAGCGATACGGTGAAATGCTTCGAACGAATGTTTCATGATTTTCGACGGGCTATACGACCCCGTTATCAGATTTACGGTAAATGACGCATTTCTCGAAATTTCCGTTTCCGACGCATATTTTTTCATCATTTCGCAAAATCTGTACGCACATTCACAGAGCACGTTAAAAACCACGAAACATTCGTTCGGAACGGTTAATCGTATCTATCACCGTTTCGGTACAAAAAGCGACAAACCGGCTCGGGCGGTACCTCCGACGATTCGGGCGGTACCTCCGGCCGACTATCGGTCGAAAATTTTCAAAGTCCCACGGCTCCGGGCGGCACCTCCGAAACGTTTCCGAGCGATTTGCGTCTAAGCGATGAGCGATACGGTGAAATGCTTCGAACGAATGTTTCATGATTTTCGACGGGCTATACGACCCCGTTATCAGATTTACGGTAAATGACGCATTTCTCGAAATTTCCGTTTCCGACGCATATTTTTTCATCATTTCGCAAAATCTGTACGCACATTCACAGAGCACGTTAAAAACCACGAAACATTCGTTCGGAACGGTTAATCGTATCTATCACCGTTTCGGTACAAAAAGCGACAAACCGGCTCGGGCGGTACCTCCGACGATTCGGGCGGTACCTCCGGCCGACTATCGGTCGAAAATTTTCAAAGTCCCACGGCTCCGGGCGGCACCTCCGAAACGTTTCCGAGCGATTTGCGTCTAAGCGATGAGCGATACGGTGAAATGCTTCGAACGAATGTTTCATGATTTTCGACGGGCTATACGACCCCGTTATCAGATTTACGGTAAATGACGCATTTCTCGAAATTTCCGTTTCCGACGCATATTTTTTCATCATTTCGCAAAATCTGTACGCACATTCACAGAGCACGTTAAAAACCACGAAACATTCGTTCGGAACGGTTAATCGTATCTATCACCGTTTCGGTACAAAAAGCGACAAACCGGCTCGGGCGGTACCTCCGACGATTCGGGCGGTACCTCCGGCCGACTATCGGTCGAAAATTTTCAAAGTCCCACGGCTCCGGGCGGCACCTCCGAAACGTTTCCGAGCGATTTGCGTCTAAGCGATGAGCGATACGGTGAAATGCTTCGAACGAATGTTTCATGATTTTCGACGGGCTATACGACCCCGTTATCAGATTTACGGTAAATGACGCATTTCTCGAAATTTCCGTTTCCGACGCATATTTTTTCATCATTTCGCAAAATCTGTACGCACATTCACAGAGCACGTTAAAAACCACGAAACATTCGTTCGGAACGGTTAATCGTATCTATCACCGTTTCGGTACAAAAAGCGACAAACCGGCTCGGGCGGTACCTCCGACGATTCGGGCGGTACCTCCGGCCGACTATCGGTCGAAAATTTTCAAAGTCCCACGGCTCCGGGCGGCACCTCCGAAACGTTTCCGAGCGATTTGCGTCTAAGCGATGAGCGATACGGTGAAATGCTTCGAACGAATGTTTCATGATTTTCGACGGGCTATACGACCCCGTTATCAGATTTACGGTAAATGACGCATTTCTCGAAATTTCCGTTTCCGACGCATATTTTTTCATCATTTCGCAAAATCTGTACGCACATTCACAGAGCACGTTAAAAACCACGAAACATTCGTTCGGAACGGTTAATCGTATCTATCACCGTTTCGGTACAAAAAGCGACAAACCGGCTCGGGCGGTACCTCCGACGATTCGGGCGGTACCTCCGGCCGACTATCGGTCGAAAATTTTCAAAGTCCCACGGCTCCGGGCGGCACCTCCGAAACGTTTCCGAGCGATTTGCGTCTAAGCGATGAGCGATACGGTGAAATGCTTCGAACGAATGTTTCATGATTTTCGACGGGCTATACGACCCCGTTATCAGATTTACGGTAAATGACGCATTTCTCGAAATTTCCGTTTCCGACGCATATTTTTTCATCATTTCGCAAAATCTGTACGCACATTCACAGAGCACGTTAAAAACCACGAAACATTCGTTCGGAACGGTTAATCGTATCTATCACCGTTTCGGTACAAAAAGCGACAAACCGGCTCGGGCGGTACCTCCGACGATTCGGGCGGTACCTCCGGCCGACTATCGGTCGAAAATTTTCAAAGTCCCACGGCTCCGGGCGGCACCTCCGAAACGTTTCCGAGCGATTTGCGTCTAAGCGATGAGCGATACGGTGAAATGCTTCGAACGAATGTTTCATGATTTTCGACGGGCTATACGACCCCGTTATCAGATTTACGGTAAATGACGCATTTCTCGAAATTTCCGTTTCCGACGCATATTTTTTCATCATTTCGCAAAATCTGTACTCACATTCACAGAGCACGTTAAAAACCACGAAACATTCGTTCGGAACGGTTAATCGTATCTATCACCGTTTCGGTACAAAAAGCGACAAACCGGCTCGGGCGGTACCTCCGACGATTCGGGCGGTACCTCCGGCCGACTATCGGTCGAAAATTTTCAAAGTCCCACGGCTCCGGGCGGCACCTCCGAAACGTTTCCGAGCGATTTGCGTCTAAGCGATGAGCGATACGGTGAAATGCTTCGAACGAATGTTTCATGATTTTCGACGGGCTATACGACCCCGTTATCAGATTTACGGTAAATGACGCATTTCTCGAAATTTCCGTTTCCGACGCATATTTTTTCATCATTTCGCAAAATCTGTACTCACATTCACAGAGCACGTTAAAAACCACGAAACATTCGTTCGGAACGGTTAATCGTATCTATCACCGTTTCGGTACAAAAAGCGACAAACCGGCTCGGGCGGTACCTCCGACGATTCGGGCGGTACCTCCGGCCGACTATCGGTCGAAAATTTTCAAAGTCCCACGGCTCCGGGCGGCACCTCCGAAACGTTTCCGAGCGATTTGCGTCTAAGCGATGAGCGATACGGTGAAATGCTTCGAACGAATGTTTCATGATTTTCGACGGGCTATACGACCCCGTTATCAGATTTACGGTAAATGACGCATTTCTCGAAATTTCCGTTTCCGACGCATATTTTTTCATCATTTCGCAAAATCTGTACGCACATTCACAGAGCACGTTAAAAACCACGAAACATTCGTTCGGAACGGTTAATCGTATCTATCACCGTTTCGGTACAAAAAGCGACAAACCGGCTCGGGCGGTACCTCCGACGATTCGGGCGGTACCTCCGGCCGACTATCGGTCGAAAATTTTCAAAGTCCCACGGCTCCGGGCGGCACCTCCGAAACGTTTCCGAGCGATTTGCGTCTAAGCGATGAGCGATACGGTAAAATGCTTCGAACGAATGTTTCATGATTTTCGACGGGCTATACGACCCCGTTATCAGATTTACGGTAAATGACGCATTTCTCGAAATTTCCGTTTCCGACGCATATTTTTTCATCATTTCGCAAAATCTGTACGCACATTCACAGAGCACGTTAAAAACCACGAAACATTCGTTCGGAACGGTTAATCGTATCTATCACCGTTTCGGTACAAAAAGCGACAAACCGGCTCGGGCGGTACCTCCGACGATTCGGGCGGTACCTCCGGCCGACTATCGGTCGAAAATTTTCAAAGTCCCACGGCTCCGGGCGGCACCTCCGAAACGTTTCCGAGCGATTTGCGTCTAAGCGATGAGCGATACGGTAAAATGCTTCGAACGAATGTTTCATGATTTTCGACGGGCTATACGACCCCGTTATCAGATTTACGGTAAATGACGCATTTCTCGAAATTTCCGTTTCCGACGCATATTTTTTCATCATTTCGCAAAATCTGTACGCACATTCACAGAGCACGTTAAAAACCACGAAACATTCGTTCGGAACGGTTAATCGTATCTATCACCGTTTCGGTACAAAAAGCGACAAACCGGCTCGGGCGGTACCTCCGACGATTCGGGCGGTACCTCCGGCCGACTATCGGTCGAAAATTTTCAAAGTCCCACGGCTCCGGGCGGCACCTCCGAAACGTTTCCGAGCGATTTGCGTCTAAGCGATGAGCGATACGGTGAAATGCTTCGAACGAATGTTTCATGATTTTCGACGGGCTATACGACCCCGTTATCAGATTTACGGTAAATGACGCATTTCTCGAAATTTCCGTTTCCGACGCATATTTTTTCATCATTTCGCAAAATCTGTACGCACATTCACAGAGCACGTTAAAAACCACGAAACATTCGTTCGGAACGGTTAATCGTATCTATCACCGTTTCGGTACAAAAAGCGACAAACCGGCTCGGGCGGTACCTCCGACGATTCGGGCGGTACCTCCGGCCGACTATCGGTCGAAAATTTTCAAAGTCCCACGGCTCCGGGCGGCACCTCCGAAACGTTTCCGAGCGATTTGCGTCTAAGCGATGAGCGATACGGTGAAATGCTTCGAACGAATGTTTCATGATTTTCGACGGGCTATACGACCCCGTTATCAGATTTACGGTAAATGACGCATTTCTCGAAATTTCCGTTTCCGACGCATATTTTTTCATCATTTCGCAAAATCTGTACGCACATTCACAGAGCACGTTAAAAACCACGAAACATTCGTTCGGAACGGTTAATCGTATCTATCACCGTTTCGGTACAAAAAGCGACAAACCGGCTCGGGCGGTACCTCCGACGATTCGGGCGGTACCTCCGGCCGACTATCGGTCGAAAATTTTCAAAGTCCCACGGCTCCGGGCGGCACCTCCGAAACGTTTCCGAGCGATTTGCGTCTAAGCGATGAGCGATACGGTGAAATGCTTCGAACGAATGTTTCATGATTTTCGACGGGCTATACGACCCCGTTATCAGATTTACGGTAAATGACGCATTTCTCGAAATTTCCGTTTCCGACGCATATTTTTTCATCATTTCGCAAAATCTGTACGCACATTCACAGAGCACGTTAAAAACCACGAAACATTCGTTCGGAACGGTTAATCGTATCTATCACCGTTTCGGTACAAAAAGCGACAAACCGGCTCGGGCGGTACCTCCGACGATTCGGGCGGTACCTCCGGCCGACTATCGGTCGAAAATTTTCAAAGTCCCACGGCTCCGGGCGGCACCTCCGAAACGTTTCCGAGCGATTTGCGTCTAAGCGATGAGCGATACGGTGAAATGCTTCGAACGAATGTTTCATGATTTTCGACGGGCTATACGACCCCGTTATCAGATTTACGGTAAATGACGCATTTCTCGAAATTTCCGTTTCCGACGCATATTTTTTCATCATTTCGCAAAATCTGTACGCACATTCACAGAGCACGTTAAAAACCACGAAACATTCGTTCGGAACGGTTAATCGTATCTATCACCGTTTCGGTACAAAAAGCGACAAACCGGCTCGGGCGGTACCTCCGACGATTCGGGCGGTACCTCCGGCCGACTATCGGTCGAAAATTTTCAAAGTCCCACGGCTCCGGGCGGCACCTCCGAAACGTTTCCGAGCGATTTGCGTCTAAGCGATGAGCGATACGGTAAAATGCTTCGAACGAATGTTTCATGATTTTCGACGGGCTATACGACCCCGTTATCAGATTTACGGTAAATGACGCATTTCTCGAAATTTCCGTTTCCGACGCATATTTTTTCATCATTTCGCAAAATCTGTACGCACATTCACAGAGCACGTTAAAAACCACGAAACATTCGTTCGGAACGGTTAATCGTATCTATCACCGTTTCGGTACAAAAAGCGACAAACCGGCTCGGGCGGTACCTCCGACGATTCGGGCGGTACCTCCGGCCGACTATCGGTCGAAAATTTTCAAAGTCCCACGGCTCCGGGCGGCACCTCCGAAACGTTTCCGAGCGATTTGCGTCTAAGCGATGAGCGATACGGTGAAATGCTTCGAACGAATGTTTCATGATTTTCGACGGGCTATACGACCCCGTTATCAGATTTACGGTAAATGACGCATTTCTCGAAATTTCCGTTTCCGACGCATATTTTTTCATCATTTCGCAAAATCTGTACGCACATTCACAGAGCACGTTAAAAACCACGAAACATTCGTTCGGAACGGTTAATCGTATCTATCACCGTTTCGGTACAAAAAGCGACAAACCGGCTCGGGCGGTACCTCCGACGATTCGGGCGGTACCTCCGGCCGACTATCGGTCGAAAATTTTCAAAGTCCCACGGCTCCGGGCGGCACCTCCGAAACGTTTCCGAGCGATTTGCGTCTAAGCGATGAGCGATACGGTGAAATGCTTCGAACGAATGTTTCATGATTTTCGACGGGCTATACGACCCCGTTATCAGATTTACGGTAAATGACGCATTTCTCGAAATTTCCGTTTCCGACGCATATTTTTTCATCATTTCGCAAAATCTGTACGCACATTCACAGAGCACGTTAAAAACCACGAAACATTCGTTCGGAACGGTTAATCGTATCTATCACCGTTTCGGTACAAAAAGCGACAAACCGGCTCGGGCGGTACCTCCGACGATTCGGGCGGTACCTCCGGCCGACTATCGGTCGAAAATTTTCAAAGTCCCACGGCTCCGGGCGGCACCTCCGAAACGTTTCCGAGCGATTTGCGTCTAAGCGATGAGCGATACGGTGAAATGCTTCGAACGAATGTTTCATGATTTTCGACGGGCTATACGACCCCGTTATCAGATTTACGGTAAATGACGCATTTCTCGAAATTTCCGTTTCCGACGCATATTTTTTCATCATTTCGCAAAATCTGTACGCACATTCACAGAGCACGTTAAAAACCACGAAACATTCGTTCGGAACGGTTAATCGTATCTATCACCGTTTCGGTACAAAAAGCGACAAACCGGCTCGGGCGGTACCTCCGACGATTCGGGCGGTACCTCCGGCCGACTATCGGTCGAAAATTTTCAAAGTCCCACGGCTCCGGGCGGCACCTCCGAAACGTTTCCGAGCGATTTGCGTCTAAGCGATGAGCGATACGGTGAAATGCTTCGAACGAATGTTTCATGATTTTCGACGGGCTATACGACCCCGTTATCAGATTTACGGTAAATGACGCATTTCTCGAAATTTCCGTTTCCGACGCATATTTTTTCATCATTTCGCAAAATCTGTACGCACATTCACAGAGCACGTTAAAAACCACGAAACATTCGTTCGGAACGGTTAATCGTATCTATCACCGTTTCGGTACAAAAAGCGACAAACCGGCTCGGGCGGTACCTCCGACGATTCGGGCGGTACCTCCGGCCGACTATCGGTCGAAAATTTTCAAAGTCCCACGGCTCCGGGCGGCACCTCCGAAACGTTTCCGAGCGATTTGCGTCTAAGCGATGAGCGATACGGTGAAATGCTTCGAACGAATGTTTCATGATTTTCGACGGGCTATACGACCCCGTTATCAGATTTACGGTAAATGACGCATTTCTCGAAATTTCCGTTTCCGACGCATATTTTTTCATCATTTCGCAAAATCTGTACGCACATTCACAGAGCACGTTAAAAACCACGAAACATTCGTTCGGAACGGTTAATCGTATCTATCACCGTTTCGGTACAAAAAGCGACAAACCGGCTCGGGCGGTACCTCCGACGATTCGGGCGGTACCTCCGGCCGACTATCGGTCGAAAATTTTCAAAGTCCCACGGCTCCGGGCGGCACCTCCGAAACGTTTCCGAGCGATTTGCGTCTAAGCGATGAGCGATACGGTGAAATGCTTCGAACGAATGTTTCATGATTTTCGACGGGCTATACGACCCCGTTATCAGATTTACGGTAAATGACGCATTTCTCGAAATTTCCGTTTCCGACGCATATTTTTTCATCATTTCGCAAAATCTGTACGCACATTCACAGAGCACGTTAAAAACCACGAAACATTCGTTCGGAACGGTTAATCGTATCTATCACCGTTTCGGTACAAAAAGCGACAAACCGGCTCGGGCGGTACCTCCGACGATTCGGGCGGTACCTCCGGCCGACTATCGGTCGAAAATTTTCAAAGTCCCACGGCTCCGGGCGGCACCTCCGAAACGTTTCCGAGCGATTTGCGTCTAAGCGATGAGCGATACGGTGAAATGCTTCGAACGAATGTTTCATGATTTTCGACGGGCTATACGACCCCGTTATCAGATTTACGGTAAATGACGCATTTCTCGAAATTTCCGTTTCCGACGCATATTTTTTCATCATTTCGCAAAATCTGTACGCACATTCACAGAGCACGTTAAAAACCACGAAACATTCGTTCGGAACGGTTAATCGTATCTATCACCGTTTCGGTACAAAAAGCGACAAACCGGCTCGGGCGGTACCTCCGACGATTCGGGCGGTACCTCCGGCCGACTATCGGTCGAAAATTTTCAAAGTCCCACGGCTCCGGGCGGCACCTCCGAAACGTTTCCGAGCGATTTGCGTCTAAGCGATGAGCGATACGGTGAAATGCTTCGAACGAATGTTTCATGATTTTCGACGGGCTATACGACCCCGTTATCAGATTTACGGTAAATGACGCATTTCTCGAAATTTCCGTTTCCGACGCATATTTTTTCATCATTTCGCAAAATCTGTACGCACATTCACAGAGCACGTTAAAAACCACGAAACATTCGTTCGGAACGGTTAATCGTAACTATCACCGTTTCGGTACAAAAAGCGACAAACCGGCTCGGGCGGTACCTCCGACGATTCGGGCGGTACCTCCGGCCGACTATCGGTCGAAAATTTTCAAAGTCCCACGGCTCCGGGCGGCACCTCCGAAACGTTTCCGAGCGATTTGCGTCTAAGCGATGAGCGATACGGTGAAATGCTTCGAACGAATGTTTCATGATTTTCGACGGGCTATACGACCCCGTTATCAGATTTACGGTAAATGACGCATTTCTCGAAATTTCCGTTTCCGACGCATATTTTTTCATCATTTCGCAAAATCTGTACGCACATTCACAGAGCACGTTAAAAACCACGAAACATTCGTTCGGAACGGTTAATCGTATCTATCACCGTTTCGGTACAAAAAGCGACAAACCGGCTCGGGCGGTACCTCCGACGATTCGGGCGGTACCTCCGGCCGACTATCGGTCGAAAATTTTCAAAGTCCCACGGCTCCGGGCGGCACCTCCGAAACGTTTCCGAGCGATTTGCGTCTAAGCGATGAGCGATACGGTGAAATGCTTCGAACGAATGTTTCATGATTTTCGACGGGCTATACGACCCCGTTATCAGATTTACGGTAAATGACGCATTTCTCGAAATTTCCGTTTCCGACGCATATTTTTTCATCATTTCGCAAAATCTGTACGCACATTCACAGAGCACGTTAAAAACCACGAAACATTCGTTCGGAACGGTTAATCGTATCTATCACCGTTTCGGTACAAAAAACGACAAACCGGCTCGGGCGGTACCTCCGACGATTCGGGCGGTACCTCCGGCCGACTATCGGTCGAAAATTTTCAAAGTCCCACGGCTCCGGGCGGCACCTCCGAAACGTTTCCGAGCGATTTGCGTCTAAGCGATGAGCGATACGGTGAAATGCTTCGAACGAATGTTTCATGATTTTCGACGGGCTATACGACCCCGTTATCAGATTTACGGTAAATGACGCATTTCTCGAAATTTCCGTTTCCGACGCATATTTTTTCATCATTTCGCAAAATCTGTACGCACATTCACAGAGCACGTTAAAAACCACGAAACATTCGTTCGGAACGGTTAATCGTATCTATCACCGTTTCGGTACAAAAAGCGACAAACCGGCTCGGGCGGTACCTCCGACGATTCGGGCGGTACCTCCGGCCGACTATCGGTCGAAAATTTTCAAAGTCCCACGGCTCCGGGCGGCACCTCCGAAACGTTTCCGAGCGATTTGCGTCTAAGCGATGAGCGATACGGTGAAATGCTTCGAACGAATGTTTCATGATTTTCGACGGGCTATACGACCCCGTTATCAGATTTACGGTAAATGACGCATTTCTCGAAATTTCCGTTTCCGACGCATATTTTTTCATCATTTCGCAAAATCTGTACGCACATTCACAGAGCACGTTAAAAACCACGAAACATTCGTTCGGAACGGTTAATCGTATCTATCACCGTTTCGGTACAAAAAGCGACAAACCGGCTCGGGCGGTACCTCCGACGATTCGGGCGGTACCTCCGGCCGACTATCGGTCGAAAATTTTCAAAGTCCCACGGCTCCGGGCGGCACCTCCGAAACGTTTCCGAGCGATTTGCGTCTAAGCGATGAGCGATACGGTGAAATGCTTCGAACGAATGTTTCATGATTTTCGACGGGCTATACGACCCCGTTATCAGATTTACGGTAAATGACGCATTTCTCGAAATTTCCGTTTCCGACGCATATTTTTTCATCATTTCGCAAAATCTGTACGCACATTCACAGAGCACGTTAAAAACCACGAAACATTCGTTCGGAACGGTTAATCGTATCTATCACCGTTTCGGTACAAAAAGCGACAAACCGGCTCGGGCGGTACCTCCGACGATTCGGGCGGTACCTCCGGCCGACTATCGGTCGAAAATTTTCAAAGTCCCACGGCTCCGGGCGGCACCTCCGAAACGTTTCCGAGCGATTTGCGTCTAAGCGATGAGCGATACGGTGAAATGCTTCGAACGAATGTTTCATGATTTTCGACGGGCTATACGACCCCGTTATCAGATTTACGGTAAATGACGCATTTCTCGAAATTTCCGTTTCCGACGCATATTTTTTCATCATTTCGCAAAATCTGTACGCACATTCACAGAGCACGTTAAAAACCACGAAACATTCGTTCGGAACGGTTAATCGTATCTATCACCGTTTCGGTACAAAAAGCGACAAACCGGCTCGGGCGGTACCTCCGACGATTCGGGCGGTACCTCCGGCCGACTATCGGTCGAAAATTTTCAAAGTCCCACGGCTCCGGGCGGCACCTCCGAAACGTTTCCGAGCGATTTGCGTCTAAGCGATGAGCGATACGGTGAAATGCTTCGAACGAATGTTTCATGATTTTCGACGGGCTATACGACCCCGTTATCAGATTTACGGTAAATGACGCATTTCTCGAAATTTCCGTTTCCGACGCATATTTTTTCATCATTTCGCAAAATCTGTACGCACATTCACAGAGCACGTTAAAAACCACGAAACATTCGTTCGGAACGGTTAATCGTATCTATCACCGTTTCGGTACAAAAAGCGACAAACCGGCTCGGGCGGTACCTCCGACGATTCGGGCGGTACCTCCGGCCGACTATCGGTCGAAAATTTTCAAAGTCCCACGGCTCCGGGCGGCACCTCCGAAACGTTTCCGAGCGATTTGCGTCTAAGCGATGAGCGATACGGTGAAATGCTTCGAACGAATGTTTCATGATTTTCGACGGGCTATACGACCCCGTTATCAGATTTACGGTAAATGACGCATTTCTCGAAATTTCCGTTTCCGACGCATATTTTTTCATCATTTCGCAAAATCTGTACGCACATTCACAGAGCACGTTAAAAACCACGAAACATTCGTTCGGAACGGTTAATCGTATCTATCACCGTTTCGGTACAAAAAGCGACAAACCGGCTCGGGCGGTACCTCCGACGATTCGGGCGGTACCTCCGGCCGACTATCGGTCGAAAATTTTCAAAGTCCCACGGCTCCGGGCGGCACCTCCGAAACGTTTCCGAGCGATTTGCGTCTAAGCGATGAGCGATACGGTGAAATGCTTCGAACGAATGTTTCATGATTTTCGACGGGCTATACGACCCCGTTATCAGATTTACGGTAAATGACGCATTTCTCGAAATTTCCGTTTCCGACGCATATTTTTTCATCATTTCGCAAAATCTGTACGCACATTCACAGAGCACGTTAAAAACCACGAAACATTCGTTCGGAACGGTTAATCGTAACTATCACCGTTTCGGTACAAAAAGCGACAAACCGGCTCGGGCGGTACCTCCGACGATTCGGGCGGTACCTCCGGCCGACTATCGGTCGAAAATTTTCAAAGTCCCACGGCTCCGGGCGGCACCTCCGAAACGTTTCCGAGCGATTTGCGTCTAAGCGATGAGCGATACGGTGAAATGCTTCGAACGAATGTTTCATGATTTTCGACGGGCTATACGACCCCGTTATCAGATTTACGGTAAATGACGCATTTCTCGAAATTTCCGTTTCCGACGCATATTTTTTCATCATTTCGCAAAATCTGTACGCACATTCACAGAGCACGTTAAAAACCACGAAACATTCGTTCGGAACGGTTAATCGTATCTATCACCGTTTCGGTACAAAAAGCGACAAACCGGCTCGGGCGGTACCTCCGACGATTCGGGCGGTACCTCCGGCCGACTATCGGTCGAAAATTTTCAAAGTCCCACGGCTCCGGGCGGCACCTCCGAAACGTTTCCGAGCGATTTGCGTCTAAGCGATGAGCGATACGGTGAAATGCTTCGAACGAATGTTTCATGATTTTCGACGGGCTATACGACCCCGTTATCAGATTTACGGTAAATGACGCATTTCTCGAAATTTCCGTTTCCGACGCATATTTTTTCATCATTTCGCAAAATCTGTACGCACATTCACAGAGCACGTTAAAAACCACGAAACATTCGTTCGGAACGGTTAATCGTAACTATCACCGTTTCGGTACAAAAAGCGACAAACCGGCTCGGGCGGTACCTCCGACGATTCGGGCGGTACCTCCGGCCGACTATCGGTCGAAAATTTTCAAAGTCCCACGGCTCCGGGCGGCACCTCCGAAACGTTTCCGAGCGATTTGCGTCTAAGCGATGAGCGATACGGTGAAATGCTTCGAACGAATGTTTCATGATTTTCGACGGGCTATACGACCCCGTTATCAGATTTACGGTAAATGACGCATTTCTCGAAATTTCCGTTTCCGACGCATATTTTTTCATCATTTCGCAAAATCTGTACGCACATTCACAGAGCACGTTAAAAACCACGAAACATTCGTTCGGAACGGTTAATCGTATCTATCACCGTTTCGGTACAAAAAGCGACAAACCGGCTCGGGCGGTACCTCCGACGATTCGGGCGGTACCTCCGGCCGACTATCGGTCGAAAATTTTCAAAGTCCCACGGCTCCGGGCGGCACCTCCGAAACGTTTCCGAGCGATTTGCGTCTAAGCGATGAGCGATACGGTGAAATGCTTCGAACGAATGTTTCATGATTTTCGACGGGCTATACGACCCCGTTATCAGATTTACGGTAAATGACGCATTTCTCGAAATTTCCGTTTCCGACGCATATTTTTTCATCATTTCGCAAAATCTGTACGCACATTCACAGAGCACGTTAAAAACCACGAAACATTCGTTCGGAACGGTTAATCGTATCTATCACCGTTTCGGTACAAAAAACGACAAACCGGCTCGGGCGGTACCTCCGACGATTCGGGCGGTACCTCCGGCCGACTATCGGTCGAAAATTTTCAAAGTCCCACGGCTCCGGGCGGCACCTCCGAAACGTTTCCGAGCGATTTGCGTCTAAGCGATGAGCGATACGGTGAAATGCTTCGAACGAATGTTTCATGATTTTCGACGGGCTATACGACCCCGTTATCAGATTTACGGTAAATGACGCATTTCTCGAAATTTCCGTTTCCGACGCATATTTTTTCATCATTTCGCAAAATCTGTACGCACATTCACAGAGCACGTTAAAAACCACGAAACATTCGTTCGGAACGGTTAATCGTATCTATCACCGTTTCGGTACAAAAAGCGACAAACCGGCTCGGGCGGTACCTCCGACGATTCGGGCGGTACCTCCGGCCGACTATCGGTCGAAAATTTTCAAAGTCCCACGGCTCCGGGCGGCACCTCCGAAACGTTTCCGAGCGATTTGCGTCTAAGCGATGAGCGATACGGTGAAATGCTTCGAACGAATGTTTCATGATTTTCGACGGGCTATACGACCCCGTTATCAGATTTACGGTAAATGACGCATTTCTCGAAATTTCCGTTTCCGACGCATATTTTTTCATCATTTCGCAAAATCTGTACGCACATTCACAGAGCACGTTAAAAACCACGAAACATTCGTTCGGAACGGTTAATCGTATCTATCACCGTTTCGGTACAAAAAGCGACAAACCGGCTCGGGCGGTACCTCCGACGATTCGGGCGGTACCTCCGGCCGACTATCGGTCGAAAATTTTCAAAGTCCCACGGCTCCGGGCGGCACCTCCGAAACGTTTCCGAGCGATTTGCGTCTAAGCGATGAGCGATACGGTGAAATGCTTCGAACGAATGTTTCATGATTTTCGACGGGCTATACGACCCCGTTATCAGATTTACGGTAAATGACGCATTTCTCGAAATTTCCGTTTCCGACGCATATTTTTTCATCATTTCGCAAAATCTGTACGCACATTCACAGAGCACGTTAAAAACCACGAAACATTCGTTCGGAACGGTTAATCGTATCTATCACCGTTTCGGTACAAAAAGCGACAAACCGGCTCGGGCGGTACCTCCGACGATTCGGGCGGTACCTCCGGCCGACTATCGGTCGAAAATTTTCAAAGTCCCACGGCTCCGGGCGGCACCTCCGAAACGTTTCCGAGCGATTTGCGTCTAAGCGATGAGCGATACGGTGAAATGCTTCGAACGAATGTTTCATGATTTTCGACGGGCTATACGACCCCGTTATCAGATTTACGGTAAATGACGCATTTCTCGAAATTTCCGTTTCCGACGCATATTTTTTCATCATTTCGCAAAATCTGTACGCACATTCACAGAGCACGTTAAAAACCACGAAACATTCGTTCGGAACGGTTAATCGTATCTATCACCGTTTCGGTACAAAAAGCGACAAACCGGCTCGGGCGGTACCTCCGACGATTCGGGCGGTACCTCCGGCCGACTATCGGTCGAAAATTTTCAAAGTCCCACGGCTCCGGGCGGCACCTCCGAAACGTTTCCGAGCGATTTGCGTCTAAGCGATGAGCGATACGGTGAAATGCTTCGAACGAATGTTTCATGATTTTCGACGGGCTATACGACCCCGTTATCAGATTTACGGTAAATGACGCATTTCTCGAAATTTCCGTTTCCGACGCATATTTTTTCATCATTTCGCAAAATCTGTACGCACATTCACAGAGCACGTTAAAAACCACGAAACATTCGTTCGGAACGGTTAATCGTATCTATCACCGTTTCGGTACAAAAAGCGACAAACCGGCTCGGGCGGTACCTCCGACGATTCGGGCGGTACCTCCGGCCGACTATCGGTCGAAAATTTTCAAAGTCCCACGGCTCCGGGCGGCACCTCCGAAACGTTTCCGAGCGATTTGCGTCTAAGCGATGAGCGATACGGTGAAATGCTTCGAACGAATGTTTCATGATTTTCGACGGGCTATACGACCCCGTTATCAGATTTACGGTAAATGACGCATTTCTCGAAATTTCCGTTTCCGACGCATATTTTTTCATCATTTCGCAAAATCTGTACGCACATTCACAGAGCACGTTAAAAACCACGAAACATTCGTTCGGAACGGTTAATCGTATCTATCACCGTTTCGGTACAAAAAGCGACAAACCGGCTCGGGCGGTACCTCCGACGATTCGGGCGGTACCTCCGGCCGACTATCGGTCGAAAATTTTCAAAGTCCCACGGCTCCGGGCGGCACCTCCGAAACGTTTCCGAGCGATTTGCGTCTAAGCGATGAGCGATACGGTGAAATGCTTCGAACGAATGTTTCATGATTTTCGACGGGCTATACGACCCCGTTATCAGATTTACGGTAAATGACGCATTTCTCGAAATTTCCGTTTCCGACGCATATTTTTTCATCATTTCGCAAAATCTGTACGCACATTCACAGAGCACGTTAAAAACCACGAAACATTCGTTCGGAACGGTTAATCGTATCTATCACCGTTTCGGTACAAAAAGCGACAAACCGGCTCGGGCGGTACCTCCGACGATTCGGGCGGTACCTCCGGCCGACTATCGGTCGAAAATTTTCAAAGTCCCACGGCTCCGGGCGGCACCTCCGAAACGTTTCCGAGCGATTTGCGTCTAAGCGATGAGCGATACGGTGAAATGCTTCGAACGAATGTTTCATGATTTTCGACGGGCTATACGACCCCGTTATCAGATTTACGGTAAATGACGCATTTCTCGAAATTTCCGTTTCCGACGCATATTTTTTCATCATTTCGCAAAATCTGTACGCACATTCACAGAGCACGTTAAAAACCACGAAACATTCGTTCGGAACGGTTAATCGTATCTATCACCGTTTCGGTACAAAAAGCGACAAACCGGCTCGGGCGGTACCTCCGACGATTCGGGCGGTACCTCCGGCCGACTATCGGTCGAAAATTTTCAAAGTCCCACGGCTCCGGGCGGCACCTCCGAAACGTTTCCGAGCGATTTGCGTCTAAGCGATGAGCGATACGGTGAAATGCTTCGAACGAATGTTTCATGATTTTCGACGGGCTATACGACCCCGTTATCAGATTTACGGTAAATGACGCATTTCTCGAAATTTCCGTTTCCGACGCATATTTTTTCATCATTTCGCAAAATCTGTACGCACATTCACAGAGCACGTTAAAAACCACGAAACATTCGTTCGGAACGGTTAATCGTATCTATCACCGTTTCGGTACAAAAAGCGACAAACCGGCTCGGGCGGTACCTCCGACGATTCGGGCGGTACCTCCGGCCGACTATCGGTCGAAAATTTTCAAAGTCCCACGGCTCCGGGCGGCACCTCCGAAACGTTTCCGAGCGATTTGCGTCTAAGCGATGAGCGATACGGTGAAATGCTTCGAACGAATGTTTCATGATTTTCGACGGGCTATACGACCCCGTTATCAGATTTACGGTAAATGACGCATTTCTCGAAATTTCCGTTTCCGACGCATATTTTTTCATCATTTCGCAAAATCTGTACGCACATTCACAGAGCACGTTAAAAACCACGAAACATTCGTTCGGAACGGTTAATCGTATCTATCACCGTTTCGGTACAAAAAGCGACAAACCGGCTCGGGCGGTACCTCCGACGATTCGGGCGGTACCTCCGGCCGACTATCGGTCGAAAATTTTCAAAGTCCCACGGCTCCGGGCGGCACCTCCGAAACGTTTCCGAGCGATTTGCGTCTAAGCGATGAGCGATACGGTGAAATGCTTCGAACGAATGTTTCATGATTTTCGACGGGCTATACGACCCCGTTATCAGATTTACGGTAAATGACGCATTTCTCGAAATTTCCGTTTCCGACGCATATTTTTTCATCATTTCGCAAAATCTGTACGCACATTCACAGAGCACGTTAAAAACCACGAAACATTCGTTCGGAACGGTTAATCGTATCTATCACCGTTTCGGTACAAAAAGCGACAAACCGGCTCGGGCGGTACCTCCGACGATTCGGGCGGTACCTCCGGCCGACTATCGGTCGAAAATTTTCAAAGTCCCACGGCTCCGGGCGGCACCTCCGAAACGTTTCCGAGCGATTTGCGTCTAAGCGATGAGCGATACGGTGAAATGCTTCGAACGAATGTTTCATGATTTTCGACGGGCTATACGACCCCGTTATCAGATTTACGGTAAATGACGCATTTCTCGAAATTTCCGTTTCCGACGCATATTTTTTCATCATTTCGCAAAATCTGTACGCACATTCACAGAGCACGTTAAAAACCACGAAACATTCGTTCGGAACGGTTAATCGTAACTATCACCGTTTCGGTACAAAAAGCGACAAACCAGCTCGGGCGGTACCTCCGACGATTCGGGCGGTACCTCCGGCCGACTATCGGTCGAAAATTTTCAAAGTCCCACGGCTCCGGGCGGCACCTCCGAAACGTTTCCGAGCGATTTGCGTCTAAGCGATGAGCGATACGGTGAAATGCTTCGAACGAATGTTTCATGATTTTCGACGGGCTATACGACCCCGTTATCAGATTTACGGTAAATGACGCATTTCTCGAAATTTCCGTTTCCGACGCATATTTTTTCATCATTTCGCAAAATCTGTACGCACATTCACAGAGCACGTTAAAAACCACGAAACATTCGTTCGGAACGGTTAATCGTATCTATCACCGTTTCGGTACAAAAAGCGACAAACCGGCTCGGGCGGTACCTCCGACGATTCGGGCGGTACCTCCGGCCGACTATCGGTCGAAAATTTTCAAAGTCCCACGGCTCCGGGCGGCACCTCCGAAACGTTTCCGAGCGATTTGCGTCTAAGCGATGAGCGATACGGTGAAATGCTTCGAACGAATGTTTCATGATTTTCGACGGGCTATACGACCCCGTTATCAGATTTACGGTAAATGACGCATTTCTCGAAATTTCCGTTTCCGACGCATATTTTTTCATCATTTCGCAAAATCTGTACGCACATTCACAGAGCACGTTAAAAACCACGAAACATTCGTTCGGAACGGTTAATCGTAACTATCACCGTTTCGGTACAAAAAGCGACAAACCGGCTCGGGCGGTACCTCCGACGATTCGGGCGGTACCTCCGGCCGACTATCGGTCGAAAATTTTCAAAGTCCCACGGCTCCGGGCGGCACCTCCGAAACGTTTCCGAGCGATTTGCGTCTAAGCGATGAGCGATACGGTGAAATGCTTCGAACGAATGTTTCATGATTTTCGACGGGCTATACGACCCCGTTATCAGATTTACGGTAAATGACGCATTTCTCGAAATTTCCGTTTCCGACGCATATTTTTTCATCATTTCGCAAAATCTGTACGCACATTCACAGAGCACGTTAAAAACCACGAAACATTCGTTCGGAACGGTTAATCGTATCTATCACCGTTTCGGTACAAAAAGCGACAAACCGGCTCGGGCGGTACCTCCGACGATTCGGGCGGTACCTCCGGCCGACTATCGGTCGAAAATTTTCAAAGTCCCACGGCTCCGGGCGGCACCTCCGAAACGTTTCCGAGCGATTTGCGTCTAAGCGATGAGCGATACGGTGAAATGCTTCGAACGAATGTTTCATGATTTTCGACGGGCTATACGACCCCGTTATCAGATTTACGGTAAATGACGCATTTCTCGAAATTTCCGTTTCCGACGCATATTTTTTCATCATTTCGCAAAATCTGTACGCACATTCACAGAGCACGTTAAAAACCACGAAACATTCGTTCGGAACGGTTAATCGTATCTATCACCGTTTCGGTACAAAAAACGACAAACCGGCTCGGGCGGTACCTCCGACGATTCGGGCGGTACCTCCGGCCGACTATCGGTCGAAAATTTTCAAAGTCCCACGGCTCCGGGCGGCACCTCCGAAACGTTTCCGAGCGATTTGCGTCTAAGCGATGAGCGATACGGTGAAATGCTTCGAACGAATGTTTCATGATTTTCGACGGGCTATACGACCCCGTTATCAGATTTACGGTAAATGACGCATTTCTCGAAATTTCCGTTTCCGACGCATATTTTTTCATCATTTCGCAAAATCTGTACGCACATTCACAGAGCACGTTAAAAACCACGAAACATTCGTTCGGAACGGTTAATCGTATCTATCACCGTTTCGGTACAAAAAGCGACAAACCGGCTCGGGCGGTACCTCCGACGATTCGGGCGGTACCTCCGGCCGACTATCGGTCGAAAATTTTCAAAGTCCCACGGCTCCGGGCGGCACCTCCGAAACGTTTCCGAGCGATTTGCGTCTAAGCGATGAGCGATACGGTGAAATGCTTCGAACGAATGTTTCATGATTTTCGACGGGCTATACGACCCCGTTATCAGATTTACGGTAAATGACGCATTTCTCGAAATTTCCGTTTCCGACGCATATTTTTTCATCATTTCGCAAAATCTGTACGCACATTCACAGAGCACGTTAAAAACCACGAAACATTCGTTCGGAACGGTTAATCGTATCTATCACCGTTTCGGTACAAAAAGCGACAAACCGGCTCGGGCGGTACCTCCGACGATTCGGGCGGTACCTCCGGCCGACTATCGGTCGAAAATTTTCAAAGTCCCACGGCTCCGGGCGGCACCTCCGAAACGTTTCCGAGCGATTTGCGTCTAAGCGATGAGCGATACGGTGAAATGCTTCGAACGAATGTTTCATGATTTTCGACGGGCTATACGACCCCGTTATCAGATTTACGGTAAATGACGCATTTCTCGAAATTTCCGTTTCCGACGCATATTTTTTCATCATTTCGCAAAATCTGTACGCACATTCACAGAGCACGTTAAAAACCACGAAACATTCGTTCGGAACGGTTAATCGTATCTATCACCGTTTCGGTACAAAAAGCGACAAACCGGCTCGGGCGGTACCTCCGACGATTCGGGCGGTACCTCCGGCCGACTATCGGTCGAAAATTTTCAAAGTCCCACGGCTCCGGGCGGCACCTCCGAAACGTTTCCGAGCGATTTGCGTCTAAGCGATGAGCGATACGGTGAAATGCTTCGAACGAATGTTTCATGATTTTCGACGGGCTATACGACCCCGTTATCAGATTTACGGTAAATGACGCATTTCTCGAAATTTCCGTTTCCGACGCATATTTTTTCATCATTTCGCAAAATCTGTACGCACATTCACAGAGCACGTTAAAAACCACGAAACATTCGTTCGGAACGGTTAATCGTATCTATCACCGTTTCGGTACAAAAAGCGACAAACCGGCTCGGGCGGTACCTCCGACGATTCGGGCGGTACCTCCGGCCGACTATCGGTCGAAAATTTTCAAAGTCCCACGGCTCCGGGCGGCACCTCCGAAACGTTTCCGAGCGATTTGCGTCTAAGCGATGAGCGATACGGTGAAATGCTTCGAACGAATGTTTCATGATTTTCGACGGGCTATACGACCCCGTTATCAGATTTACGGTAAATGACGCATTTCTCGAAATTTCCGTTTCCGACGCATATTTTTTCATCATTTCGCAAAATCTGTACGCACATTCACAGAGCACGTTAAAAACCACGAAACATTCGTTCGGAACGGTTAATCGTATCTATCACCGTTTCGGTACAAAAAGCGACAAACCGGCTCGGGCGGTACCTCCGACGATTCGGGCGGTACCTCCGGCCGACTATCGGTCGAAAATTTTCAAAGTCCCACGGCTCCGGGCGGCACCTCCGAAACGTTTCCGAGCGATTTGCGTCTAAGCGATGAGCGATACGGTGAAATGCTTCGAACGAATGTTTCATGATTTTCGACGGGCTATACGACCCCGTTATCAGATTTACGGTAAATGACGCATTTCTCGAAATTTCCGTTTCCGACGCATATTTTTTCATCATTTCGCAAAATCTGTACGCACATTCACAGAGCACGTTAAAAACCACGAAACATTCGTTCGGAACGGTTAATCGTATCTATCACCGTTTCGGTACAAAAAGCGACAAACCGGCTCGGGCGGTACCTCCGACGATTCGGGCGGTACCTCCGGCCGACTATCGGTCGAAAATTTTCAAAGTCCCACGGCTCCGGGCGGCACCTCCGAAACGTTTCCGAGCGATTTGCGTCTAAGCGATGAGCGATACGGTGAAATGCTTCGAACGAATGTTTCATGATTTTCGACGGGCTATACGACCCCGTTATCAGATTTACGGTAAATGACGCATTTCTCGAAATTTCCGTTTCCGACGCATATTTTTTCATCATTTCGCAAAATCTGTACGCACATTCACAGAGCACGTTAAAAACCACGAAACATTCGTTCGGAACGGTTAATCGTATCTATCACCGTTTCGGTACAAAAAGCGACAAACCGGCTCGGGCGGTACCTCCGACGATTCGGGCGGTACCTCCGGCCGACTATCGGTCGAAAATTTTCAAAGTCCCACGGCTCCGGGCGGCACCTCCGAAACGTTTCCGAGCGATTTGCGTCTAAGCGATGAGCGATACGGTGAAATGCTTCGAACGAATGTTTCATGATTTTCGACGGGCTATACGACCCCGTTATCAGATTTACGGTAAATGACGCATTTCTCGAAATTTCCGTTTCCGACGCATATTTTTTCATCATTTCGCAAAATCTGTACGCACATTCACAGAGCACGTTAAAAACCACGAAACATTCGTTCGGAACGGTTAATCGTATCTATCACCGTTTCGGTACAAAAAGCGACAAACCGGCTCGGGCGGTACCTCCGACGATTCGGGCGGTACCTCCGGCCGACTATCGGTCGAAAATTTTCAAAGTCCCACGGCTCCGGGCGGCACCTCCGAAACGTTTCCGAGCGATTTGCGTCTAAGCGATGAGCGATACGGTGAAATGCTTCGAACGAATGTTTCATGATTTTCGACGGGCTATACGACCCCGTTATCAGATTTACGGTAAATGACGCATTTCTCGAAATTTCCGTTTCCGACGCATATTTTTTCATCATTTCGCAAAATCTGTACGCACATTCACAGAGCACGTTAAAAACCACGAAACATTCGTTCGGAACGGTTAATCGTATCTATCACCGTTTCGGTACAAAAAGCGACAAACCGGCTCGGGCGGTACCTCCGACGATTCGGGCGGTACCTCCGGCCGACTATCGGTCGAAAATTTTCAAAGTCCCACGGCTCCGGGCGGCACCTCCGAAACGTTTCCGAGCGATTTGCGTCTAAGCGATGAGCGATACGGTGAAATGCTTCGAACGAATGTTTCATGATTTTCGACGGGCTATACGACCCCGTTATCAGATTTACGGTAAATGACGCATTTCTCGAAATTTCCGTTTCCGACGCATATTTTTTCATCATTTCGCAAAATCTGTACGCACATTCACAGAGCACGTTAAAAACCACGAAACATTCGTTCGGAACGGTTAATCGTATCTATCACCGTTTCGGTACAAAAAGCGACAAACCGGCTCGGGCGGTACCTCCGACGATTCGGGCGGTACCTCCGGCCGACTATCGGTCGAAAATTTTCAAAGTCCCACGGCTCCGGGCGGCACCTCCGAAACGTTTCCGAGCGATTTGCGTCTAAGCGATGAGCGATACGGTGAAATGCTTCGAACGAATGTTTCATGATTTTCGACGGGCTATACGACCCCGTTATCAGATTTACGGTAAATGACGCATTTCTCGAAATTTCCGTTTCCGACGCATATTTTTTCATCATTTCGCAAAATCTGTACGCACATTCACAGAGCACGTTAAAAACCACGAAACATTCGTTCGGAACGGTTAATCGTATCTATCACCGTTTCGGTACAAAAAGCGACAAACCGGCTCGGGCGGTACCTCCGACGATTCGGGCGGTACCTCCGGCCGACTATCGGTCGAAAATTTTCAAAGTCCCACGGCTCCGGGCGGCACCTCCGAAACGTTTCCGAGCGATTTGCGTCTAAGCGATGAGCGATACGGTGAAATGCTTCGAACGAATGTTTCATGATTTTCGACGGGCTATACGACCCCGTTATCAGATTTACGGTAAATGACGCATTTCTCGAAATTTCCGTTTCCGACGCATATTTTTTCATCATTTCGCAAAATCTGTACGCACATTCACAGAGCACGTTAAAAACCACGAAACATTCGTTCGGAACGGTTAATCGTATCTATCACCGTTTCGGTACAAAAAGCGACAAACCGGCTCGGGCGGTACCTCCGACGATTCGGGCGGTACCTCCGGCCGACTATCGGTCGAAAATTTTCAAAGTCCCACGGCTCCGGGCGGCACCTCCGAAACGTTTCCGAGCGATTTGCGTCTAAGCGATGAGCGATACGGTGAAATGCTTCGAACGAATGTTTCATGATTTTCGACGGGCTATACGACCCCGTTATCAGATTTACGGTAAATGACGCATTTCTCGAAATTTCCGTTTCCGACGCATATTTTTTCATCATTTCGCAAAATCTGTACGCACATTCACAGAGCACGTTAAAAACCACGAAACATTCGTTCGGAACGGTTAATCGTATCTATCACCGTTTCGGTACAAAAAGCGACAAACCGGCTCGGGCGGTACCTCCGACGATTCGGGCGGTACCTCCGGCCGACTATCGGTCGAAAATTTTCAAAGTCCCACGGCTCCGGGCGGCACCTCCGAAACGTTTCCGAGCGATTTGCGTCTAAGCGATGAGCGATACGGTGAAATGCTTCGAACGAATGTTTCATGATTTTCGACGGGCTATACGACCCCGTTATCAGATTTACGGTAAATGACGCATTTCTCGAAATTTCCGTTTCCGACGCATATTTTTTCATCATTTCGCAAAATCTGTACGCACATTCACAGAGCACGTTAAAAACCACGAAACATTCGTTCGGAACGGTTAATCGTATCTATCACCGTTTCGGTACAAAAAGCGACAAACCGGCTCGGGCGGTACCTCCGACGATTCGGGCGGTACCTCCGGCCGACTATCGGTCGAAAATTTTCAAAGTCCCACGGCTCCGGGCGGCACCTCCGAAACGTTTCCGAGCGATTTGCGTCTAAGCGATGAGCGATACGGTGAAATGCTTCGAACGAATGTTTCATGATTTTCGACGGGCTATACGACCCCGTTATCAGATTTACGGTAAATGACGCATTTCTCGAAATTTCCGTTTCCGACGCATATTTTTTCATCATTTCGCAAAATCTGTACGCACATTCACAGAGCACGTTAAAAACCACGAAACATTCGTTCGGAACGGTTAATCGTATCTATCACCGTTTCGGTACAAAAAGCGACAAACCGGCTCGGGCGGTACCTCCGACGATTCGGGCGGTACCTCCGGCCGACTATCGGTCGAAAATTTTCAAAGTCCCACGGCTCCGGGCGGCACCTCCGAAACGTTTCCGAGCGATTTGCGTCTAAGCGATGAGCGATACGGTGAAATGCTTCGAACGAATGTTTCATGATTTTCGACGGGCTATACGACCCCGTTATCAGATTTACGGTAAATGACGCATTTCTCGAAATTTCCGTTTCCGACGCATATTTTTTCATCATTTCGCAAAATCTGTACGCACATTCACAGAGCACGTTAAAAACCACGAAACATTCGTTCGGAACGGTTAATCGTATCTATCACCGTTTCGGTACAAAAAGCGACAAACCGGCTCGGGCGGTACCTCCGACGATTCGGGCGGTACCTCCGGCCGACTATCGGTCGAAAATTTTCAAAGTCCCACGGCTCCGGGCGGCACCTCCGAAACGTTTCCGAGCGATTTGCGTCTAAGCGATGAGCGATACGGTGAAATGCTTCGAACGAATGTTTCATGATTTTCGACGGGCTATACGACCCCGTTATCAGATTTACGGTAAATGACGCATTTCTCGAAATTTCCGTTTCCGACGCATATTTTTTCATCATTTCGCAAAATCTGTACGCACATTCACAGAGCACGTTAAAAACCACGAAACATTCGTTCGGAACGGTTAATCGTATCTATCACCGTTTCGGTACAAAAAGCGACAAACCGGCTCGGGCGGTACCTCCGACGATTCGGGCGGTACCTCCGGCCGACTATCGGTCGAAAATTTTCAAAGTCCCACGGCTCCGGGCGGCACCTCCGAAACGTTTCCGAGCGATTTGCGTCTAAGCGATGAGCGATACGGTGAAATGCTTCGAACGAATGTTTCATGATTTTCGACGGGCTATACGACCCCGTTATCAGATTTACGGTAAATGACGCATTTCTCGAAATTTCCGTTTCCGACGCATATTTTTTCATCATTTCGCAAAATCTGTACGCACATTCACAGAGCACGTTAAAAACCACGAAACATTCGTTCGGAACGGTTAATCGTATCTATCACCGTTTCGGTACAAAAAGCGACAAACCGGCTCGGGCGGTACCTCCGACGATTCGGGCGGTACCTCCGGCCGACTATCGGTCGAAAATTTTCAAAGTCCCACGGCTCCGGGCGGCACCTCCGAAACGTTTCCGAGCGATTTGCGTCTAAGCGATGAGCGATACGGTGAAATGCTTCGAACGAATGTTTCATGATTTTCGACGGGCTATACGACCCCGTTATCAGATTTACGGTAAATGACGCATTTCTCGAAATTTCCGTTTCCGACGCATATTTTTTCATCATTTCGCAAAATCTGTACGCACATTCACAGAGCACGTTAAAAACCAGAAACATTCGTTCGGAACGGTTAATCGTATCTATCACCGTTTCGGTACAAAAAGCGACAAACCGGCTCGGGCGGTACCTCCGACGATTCGGGCGGTACCTCCGGCCGACTATCGGTCGAAAATTTTCAAAGTCCCACGGCTCCGGGCGGCACCTCCGAAACGTTTCCGAGCGATTTGCGTCTAAGCGATGAGCGATACGGTGAAATGCTTCGAACGAATGTTTCATGATTTTCGACGGGCTATACGACCCCGTTATCAGATTTACGGTAAATGACGCATTTCTCGAAATTTCCGTTTCCGACGCATATTTTTTCATCATTTCGCAAAATCTGTACGCACATTCACAGAGCACGTTAAAAACCAGCGAAACATTCGTTCGGAACGGTTAATCGTATCTATCACCGTTTCGGTACAAAAAGCGACAAACCGGCTCGGGCGGTACCTCCGACGATTCGGGCGGTACCTCCGGCCGACTATCGGTCGAAAATTTTCAAAGTCCCACGGCTCCGGGCGGCACCTCCGAAACGTTTCCGAGCGATTTGCGTCTAAGCGATGAGCGATACGGTGAAATGCTTCGAACGAATGTTTCATGATTTTCGACGGGCTATACGACCCCGTTATCAGATTTACGGTAAATGACGCATTTCTCGAAATTTCCGTTTCCGACGCATATTTTTTCATCATTTCGCAAAATCTGTACGCACATTCACAGAGCACGTTAAAAACCACGAAACATTCGTTCGGAACGGTTAATCGTATCTATCACCGTTTCGGTACAAAAAGCGACAAACCGGCTCGGGCGGTACCTCCGACGATTCGGGCGGTACCTCCGGCCGACTATCGGTCGAAAATTTTCAAAGTCCCACGGCTCCGGGCGGCACCTCCGAAACGTTTCCGAGCGATTTGCGTCTAAGCGATGAGCGATACGGTGAAATGCTTCGAACGAATGTTTCATGATTTTCGACGGGCTATACGACCCCGTTATCAGATTTACGGTAAATGACGCATTTCTCGAAATTTCCGTTTCCGACGCATATTTTTTCATCATTTCGCAAAATCTGTACGCACATTCACAGAGCACGTTAAAAACCACGAAACATTCGTTCGGAACGGTTAATCGTATCTATCACCGTTTCGGTACAAAAAGCGACAAACCGGCTCGGGCGGTACCTCCGACGATTCGGGCGGTACCTCCGGCCGACTATCGGTCGAAAATTTTCAAAGTCCCACGGCTCCGGGCGGCACCTCCGAAACGTTTCCGAGCGATTTGCGTCTAAGCGATGAGCGATACGGTGAAATGCTTCGAACGAATGTTTCATGATTTTCGACGGGCTATACGACCCCGTTATCAGATTTACGGTAAATGACGCATTTCTCGAAATTTCCGTTTCCGACGCATATTTTTTCATCATTTCGCAAAATCTGTACGCACATTCACAGAGCACGTTAAAAACCACGAAACATTCGTTCGGAACGGTTAATCGTATCTATCACCGTTTCGGTACAAAAAGCGACAAACCGGCTCGGGCGGTACCTCCGACGATTCGGGCGGTACCTCCGGCCGACTATCGGTCGAAAATTTTCAAAGTCCCACGGCTCCGGGCGGCACCTCCGAAACGTTTCCGAGCGATTTGCGTCTAAGCGATGAGCGATACGGTGAAATGCTTCGAACGAATGTTTCATGATTTTCGACGGGCTATACGACCCCGTTATCAGATTTACGGTAAATGACGCATTTCTCGAAATTTCCGTTTCCGACGCATATTTTTTCATCATTTCGCAAAATCTGTACGCACATTCACAGAGCACGTTAAAAACCACGAAACATTCGTTCGGAACGGTTAATCGTATCTATCACCGTTTCGGTACAAAAAGCGACAAACCGGCTCGGGCGGTACCTCCGACGATTCGGGCGGTACCTCCGGCCGACTATCGGTCGAAAATTTTCAAAGTCCCACGGCTCCGGGCGGCACCTCCGAAACGTTTCCGAGCGATTTGCGTCTAAGCGATGAGCGATACGGTGAAATGCTTCGAACGAATGTTTCATGATTTTCGACGGGCTATACGACCCCGTTATCAGATTTACGGTAAATGACGCATTTCTCGAAATTTCCGTTTCCGACGCATATTTTTTCATCATTTCGCAAAATCTGTACGCACATTCACAGAGCACGTTAAAAACCACGAAACATTCGTTCGGAACGGTTAATCGTATCTATCACCGTTTCGGTACAAAAAGCGACAAACCGGCTCGGGCGGTACCTCCGACGATTCGGGCGGTACCTCCGGCCGACTATCGGTCGAAAATTTTCAAAGTCCCACGGCTCCGGGCGGCACCTCCGAAACGTTTCCGAGCGATTTGCGTCTAAGCGATGAGCGATACGGTGAAATGCTTCGAACGAATGTTTCATGATTTTCGACGGGCTATACGACCCCGTTATCAGATTTACGGTAAATGACGCATTTCTCGAAATTTCCGTTTCCGACGCATATTTTTTCATCATTTCGCAAAATCTGTACGCACATTCACAGAGCACGTTAAAAACCACGAAACATTCGTTCGGAACGGTTAATCGTATCTATCACCGTTTCGGTACAAAAAGCGACAAACCGGCTCGGGCGGTACCTCCGACGATTCGGGCGGTACCTCCGGCCGACTATCGGTCGAAAATTTTCAAAGTCCCACGGCTCCGGGCGGCACCTCCGAAACGTTTCCGAGCGATTTGCGTCTAAGCGATGAGCGATACGGTGAAATGCTTCGAACGAATGTTTCATGATTTTCGACGGGCTATACGACCCCGTTATCAGATTTACGGTAAATGACGCATTTCTCGAAATTTCCGTTTCCGACGCATATTTTTTCATCATTTCGCAAAATCTGTACGCACATTCACAGAGCACGTTAAAAACCACGAAACATTCGTTCGGAACGGTTAATCGTATCTATCACCGTTTCGGTACAAAAAGCGACAAACCGGCTCGGGCGGTACCTCCGACGATTCGGGCGGTACCTCCGGCCGACTATCGGTCGAAAATTTTCAAAGTCCCACGGCTCCGGGCGGCACCTCCGAAACGTTTCCGAGCGATTTGCGTCTAAGCGATGAGCGATACGGTGAAATGCTTCGAACGAATGTTTCATGATTTTCGACGGGCTATACGACCCCGTTATCAGATTTACGGTAAATGACGCATTTCTCGAAATTTCCGTTTCCGACGCATATTTTTTCATCATTTCGCAAAATCTGTACGCACATTCACAGAGCACGTTAAAAACCACGAAACATTCGTTCGGAACGGTTAATCGTATCTATCACCGTTTCGGTACAAAAAGCGACAAACCGGCTCGGGCGGTACCTCCGACGATTCGGGCGGTACCTCCGGCCGACTATCGGTCGAAAATTTTCAAAGTCCCACGGCTCCGGGCGGCACCTCCGAAACGTTTCCGAGCGATTTGCGTCTAAGCGATGAGCGATACGGTGAAATGCTTCGAACGAATGTTTCATGATTTTCGACGGGCTATACGACCCCGTTATCAGATTTACGGTAAATGACGCATTTCTCGAAATTTCCGTTTCCGACGCATATTTTTTCATCATTTCGCAAAATCTGTACGCACATTCACAGAGCACGTTAAAAACCACGAAACATTCGTTCGGAACGGTTAATCGTATCTATCACCGTTTCGGTACAAAAAGCGACAAACCGGCTCGGGCGGTACCTCCGACGATTCGGGCGGTACCTCCGGCCGACTATCGGTCGAAAATTTTCAAAGTCCCACGGCTCCGGGCGGCACCTCCGAAACGTTTCCGAGCGATTTGCGTCTAAGCGATGAGCGATACGGTGAAATGCTTCGAACGAATGTTTCATGATTTTCGACGGGCTATACGACCCCGTTATCAGATTTACGGTAAATGACGCATTTCTCGAAATTTCCGTTTCCGACGCATATTTTTTCATCATTTCGCAAAATCTGTACGCACATTCACAGAGCACGTTAAAAACCACGAAACATTCGTTCGGAACGGTTAATCGTATCTATCACCGTTTCGGTACAAAAAGCGACAAACCGGCTCGGGCGGTACCTCCGACGATTCGGGCGGTACCTCCGGCCGACTATCGGTCGAAAATTTTCAAAGTCCCACGGCTCCGGGCGGCACCTCCGAAACGTTTCCGAGCGATTTGCGTCTAAGCGATGAGCGATACGGTGAAATGCTTCGAACGAATGTTTCATGATTTTCGACGGGCTATACGACCCCGTTATCAGATTTACGGTAAATGACGCATTTCTCGAAATTTCCGTTTCCGACGCATATTTTTTCATCATTTCGCAAAATCTGTACGCACATTCACAGAGCACGTTAAAAACCACGAAACATTCGTTCGGAACGGTTAATCGTATCTATCACCGTTTCGGTACAAAAAGCGACAAACCGGCTCGGGCGGTACCTCCGACGATTCGGGCGGTACCTCCGGCCGACTATCGGTCGAAAATTTTCAAAGTCCCACGGCTCCGGGCGGCACCTCCGAAACGTTTCCGAGCGATTTGCGTCTAAGCGATGAGCGATACGGTGAAATGCTTCGAACGAATGTTTCATGATTTTCGACGGGCTATACGACCCCGTTATCAGATTTACGGTAAATGACGCATTTCTCGAAATTTCCGTTTCCGACGCATATTTTTTCATCATTTCGCAAAATCTGTACGCACATTCACAGAGCACGTTAAAAACCACGAAACATTCGTTCGGAACGGTTAATCGTATCTATCACCGTTTCGGTACAAAAAGCGACAAACCGGCTCGGGCGGTACCTCCGACGATTCGGGCGGTACCTCCGGCCGACTATCGGTCGAAAATTTTCAAAGTCCCACGGCTCCGGGCGGCACCTCCGAAACGTTTCCGAGCGATTTGCGTCTAAGCGATGAGCGATACGGTGAAATGCTTCGAACGAATGTTTCATGATTTTCGACGGGCTATACGACCCCGTTATCAGATTTACGGTAAATGACGCATTTCTCGAAATTTCCGTTTCCGACGCATATTTTTTCATCATTTCGCAAAATCTGTACGCACATTCACAGAGCACGTTAAAAACCACGAAACATTCGTTCGGAACGGTTAATCGTATCTATCACCGTTTCGGTACAAAAAGCGACAAACCGGCTCGGGCGGTACCTCCGACGATTCGGGCGGTACCTCCGGCCGACTATCGGTCGAAAATTTTCAAAGTCCCACGGCTCCGGGCGGCACCTCCGAAACGTTTCCGAGCGATTTGCGTCTAAGCGATGAGCGATACGGTGAAATGCTTCGAACGAATGTTTCATGATTTTCGACGGGCTATACGACCCCGTTATCAGATTTACGGTAAATGACGCATTTCTCGAAATTTCCGTTTCCGACGCATATTTTTTCATCATTTCGCAAAATCTGTACGCACATTCACAGAGCACGTTAAAAACCACGAAACATTCGTTCGGAACGGTTAATCGTATCTATCACCGTTTCGGTACAAAAAGCGACAAACCGGCTCGGGCGGTACCTCCGACGATTCGGGCGGTACCTCCGGCCGACTATCGGTCGAAAATTTTCAAAGTCCCACGGCTCCGGGCGGCACCTCCGAAACGTTTCCGAGCGATTTGCGTCTAAGCGATGAGCGATACGGTGAAATGCTTCGAACGAATGTTTCATGATTTTCGACGGGCTATACGACCCCGTTATCAGATTTACGGTAAATGACGCATTTCTCGAAATTTCCGTTTCCGACGCATATTTTTTCATCATTTCGCAAAATCTGTACGCACATTCACAGAGCACGTTAAAAACCACGAAACATTCGTTCGGAACGGTTAATCGTATCTATCACCGTTTCGGTACAAAAAGCGACAAACCGGCTCGGGCGGTACCTCCGACGATTCGGGCGGTACCTCCGGCCGACTATCGGTCGAAAATTTTCAAAGTCCCACGGCTCCGGGCGGCACCTCCGAAACGTTTCCGAGCGATTTGCGTCTAAGCGATGAGCGATACGGTGAAATGCTTCGAACGAATGTTTCATGATTTTCGACGGGCTATACGACCCCGTTATCAGATTTACGGTAAATGACGCATTTCTCGAAATTTCCGTTTCCGACGCATATTTTTTCATCATTTCGCAAAATCCGTACGCACATTCACAGAGCACGTTAAAAACCACGAAACATTCGTTCGGAACGGTTAATCGTATCTATCACCGTTTCGGTACAAAAAGCGACAAACCGGCTCGGGCGGTACCTCCGACGATTCGGGCGGTACCTCCGGCCGACTATCGGTCGAAAATTTTCAAAGTCCCACGGCTCCGGGCGGCACCTCCGAAACGTTTCCGAGCGATTTGCGTCTAAGCGATGAGCGATACGGTGAAATGCTTCGAACGAATGTTTCATGATTTTCGACGGGCTATACGACCCCGTTATCAGATTTACGGTAAATGACGCATTTCTCGAAATTTCCGTTTCCGACGCATATTTTTTCATCATTTCGCAAAATCTGTACGCACATTCACAGAGCACGTTAAAAACCACGAAACATTCGTTCGGAACGGTTAATCGTATCTATCACCGTTTCGGTACAAAAAGCGACAAACCGGCTCGGGCGGTACCTCCGACGATTCGGGCGGTACCTCCGGCCGACTATCGGTCGAAAATTTTCAAAGTCCCACGGCTCCGGGCGGCACCTCCGAAACGTTTCCGAGCGATTTGCGTCTAAGCGATGAGCGATACGGTGAAATGCTTCGAACGAATGTTTCATGATTTTCGACGGGCTATACGACCCCGTTATCAGATTTACGGTAAATGACGCATTTCTCGAAATTTCCGTTTCCGACGCATATTTTTTCATCATTTCGCAAAATCTGTACGCACATTCACAGAGCACGTTAAAAACCACGAAACATTCGTTCGGAACGGTTAATCGTATCTATCACCGTTTCGGTACAAAAAGCGACAAACCGGCTCGGGCGGTACCTCCGACGATTCGGGCGGTACCTCCGGCCGACTATCGGTCGAAAATTTTCAAAGTCCCACGGCTCCGGGCGGCACCTCCGAAACGTTTCCGAGCGATTTGCGTCTAAGCGATGAGCGATACGGTGAAATGCTTCGAACGAATGTTTCATGATTTTCGACGGGCTATACGACCCCGTTATCAGATTTACGGTAAATGACGCATTTCTCGAAATTTCCGTTTCCGACGCATATTTTTTCATCATTTCGCAAAATCTGTACGCACATTCACAGAGCACGTTAAAAACCACGAAACATTCGTTCGGAACGGTTAATCGTATCTATCACCGTTTCGGTACAAAAAGCGACAAACCGGCTCGGGCGGTACCTCCGACGATTCGGGCGGTACCTCCGGCCGACTATCGGTCGAAAATTTTCAAAGTCCCACGGCTCCGGGCGGCACCTCCGAAACGTTTCCGAGCGATTTGCGTCTAAGCGATGAGCGATACGGTGAAATGCTTCGAACGAATGTTTCATGATTTTCGACGGGCTATACGACCCCGTTATCAGATTTACGGTAAATGACGCATTTCTCGAAATTTCCGTTTCCGACGCATATTTTTTCATCATTTCGCAAAATCTGTACGCACATTCACAGAGCACGTTAAAAACCACGAAACATTCGTTCGGAACGGTTAATCGTATCTATCACCGTTTCGGTACAAAAAGCGACAAACCGGCTCGGGCGGTACCTCCGACGATTCGGGCGGTACCTCCGGCCGACTATCGGTCGAAAATTTTCAAAGTCCCACGGCTCCGGGCGGCACCTCCGAAACGTTTCCGAGCGATTTGCGTCTAAGCGATGAGCGATACGGTGAAATGCTTCGAACGAATGTTTCATGATTTTCGACGGGCTATACGACCCCGTTATCAGATTTACGGTAAATGACGCATTTCTCGAAATTTCCGTTTCCGACGCATATTTTTTCATCATTTCGCAAAATCTGTACGCACATTCACAGAGCACGTTAAAAACCACGAAACATTCGTTCGGAACGGTTAATCGTATCTATCACCGTTTCGGTACAAAAAGCGACAAACCGGCTCGGGCGGTACCTCCGACGATTCGGGCGGTACCTCCGGCCGACTATCGGTCGAAAATTTTCAAAGTCCCACGGCTCCGGGCGGCACCTCCGAAACGTTTCCGAGCGATTTGCGTCTAAGCGATGAGCGATACGGTGAAATGCTTCGAACGAATGTTTCATGATTTTCGACGGGCTATACGACCCCGTTATCAGATTTACGGTAAATGACGCATTTCTCGAAATTTCCGTTTCCGACGCATATTTTTTCATCATTTCGCAAAATCTGTACGCACATTCACAGAGCACGTTAAAAACCACGAAACATTCGTTCGGAACGGTTAATCGTATCTATCACCGTTTCGGTACAAAAAGCGACAAACCGGCTCGGGCGGTACCTCCGACGATTCGGGCGGTACCTCCGGCCGACTATCGGTCGAAAATTTTCAAAGTCCCACGGCTCCGGGCGGCACCTCCGAAACGTTTCCGAGCGATTTGCGTCTAAGCGATGAGCGATACGGTGAAATGCTTCGAACGAATGTTTCATGATTTTCGACGGGCTATACGACCCCGTTATCAGATTTACGGTAAATGACGCATTTCTCGAAATTTCCGTTTCCGACGCATATTTTTTCATCATTTCGCAAAATCTGTACGCACATTCACAGAGCACGTTAAAAACCACGAAACATTCGTTCGGAACGGTTAATCGTATCTATCACCGTTTCGGTACAAAAAGCGACAAACCGGCTCGGGCGGTACCTCCGACGATTCGGGCGGTACCTCCGGCCGACTATCGGTCGAAAATTTTCAAAGTCCCACGGCTCCGGGCGGCACCTCCGAAACGTTTCCGAGCGATTTGCGTCTAAGCGATGAGCGATACGGTGAAATGCTTCGAACGAATGTTTCATGATTTTCGACGGGCTATACGACCCCGTTATCAGATTTACGGTAAATGACGCATTTCTCGAAATTTCCGTTTCCGACGCATATTTTTTCATCATTTCGCAAAATCTGTACGCACATTCACAGAGCACGTTAAAAACCACGAAACATTCGTTCGGAACGGTTAATCGTATCTATCACCGTTTCGGTACAAAAAGCGACAAACCGGCTCGGGCGGTACCTCCGACGATTCGGGCGGTACCTCCGGCCGACTATCGGTCGAAAATTTTCAAAGTCCCACGGCTCCGGGCGGCACCTCCGAAACGTTTCCGAGCGATTTGCGTCTAAGCGATGAGCGATACGGTGAAATGCTTCGAACGAATGTTTCATGATTTTCGACGGGCTATACGACCCCGTTATCAGATTTACGGTAAATGACGCATTTCTCGAAATTTCCGTTTCCGACGCATATTTTTTCATCATTTCGCAAAATCTGTACGCACATTCACAGAGCACGTTAAAAACCACGAAACATTCGTTCGGAACGGTTAATCGTATCTATCACCGTTTCGGTACAAAAAGCGACAAACCGGCTCGGGCGGTACCTCCGACGATTCGGGCGGTACCTCCGGCCGACTATCGGTCGAAAATTTTCAAAGTCCCACGGCTCCGGGCGGCACCTCCGAAACGTTTCCGAGCGATTTGCGTCTAAGCGATGAGCGATACGGTGAAATGCTTCGAACGAATGTTTCATGATTTTCGACGGGCTATACGACCCCGTTATCAGATTTACGGTAAATGACGCATTTCTCGAAATTTCCGTTTCCGACGCATATTTTTTCATCATTTCGCAAAATCTGTACGCACATTCACAGAGCACGTTAAAAACCACGAAACATTCGTTCGGAACGGTTAATCGTATCTATCACCGTTTCGGTACAAAAAGCGACAAACCGGCTCGGGCGGTACCTCCGACGATTCGGGCGGTACCTCCGGCCGACTATCGGTCGAAAATTTTCAAAGTCCCACGGCTCCGGGCGGCACCTCCGAAACGTTTCCGAGCGATTTGCGTCTAAGCGATGAGCGATACGGTGAAATGCTTCGAACGAATGTTTCATGATTTTCGACGGGCTATACGACCCCGTTATCAGATTTACGGTAAATGACGCATTTCTCGAAATTTCCGTTTCCGACGCATATTTTTTCATCATTTCGCAAAATCTGTACGCACATTCACAGAGCACGTTAAAAACCACGAAACATTCGTTCGGAACGGTTAATCGTATCTATCACCGTTTCGGTACAAAAAGCGACAAACCGGCTCGGGCGGTACCTCCGACGATTCGGGCGGTACCTCCGGCCGACTATCGGTCGAAAATTTTCAAAGTCCCACGGCTCCGGGCGGCACCTCCGAAACGTTTCCGAGCGATTTGCGTCTAAGCGATGAGCGATACGGTGAAATGCTTCGAACGAATGTTTCATGATTTTCGACGGGCTATACGACCCCGTTATCAGATTTACGGTAAATGACGCATTTCTCGAAATTTCCGTTTCCGACGCATATTTTTTCATCATTTCGCTAAATCTGTACGCACATTCACAGAGCACGTTAAAAACCACGAAACATTCGTTCGGAACGGTTAATCGTAACTATCACCGTTTCGGTACAAAAAGCGACAAACCGGCTCGGGCGGTACCTCCGACGATTCGGGCGGTACCTCCGGCCGAC
>CASCJU010000071.1:0-5000 GCA_949152495.1 Lasius fuliginosus | reverse complement strand
GTACTGCTAACTATAACTCCTCTTATAATACCCAACCGACCGGCCAGGCGGTCGGCGACGCACGGTCGGTCCGTAAACGCGTGCGTCGAAACGCTCCCGAAGGCGTTATAGACGGGACTCAGTCGCTGAGCGAGATCGTCACTTTACGAGACGTCCAACAGGACTAGTCCCGATAACATTATTGGTCTTGTGTTTCGTACATAGAACATATCTCGTGGAGAACGCACGAAGCGTCCGAGACGCGAAGAACGCGCTCCGCTCGATCGTCCGTCCGACTCGTTCGACTCGTTCGACGCGCCGAGCGCGACGCACCTCTTATAGTACCCAACCGGCCGGCCAGGCGGTCGGCGACGCACGGTCCTACGAGCGGCCGCGTACCCGCGCGAGCGCCGAAGAGCTAGCGCAGTCGAGACATGGACGGCACCTCCGATCGACTCTCGGACGAAAATTTACAAAGTCCCACGGCTCCGGGCGGCACCTCCGAAACATTTCCGAGCTATTTGCGTCTAAGCGATGAGCGATACGGTGAAATGCTTCGAACGAATGTTTCATGATTTTCGACGGGCTATACGACCCCGTTATCAGATTTACGGTAAATGACGCATTTCTCGAAATTTCCGTTTCCGACGCATATTTTTTCATCATTTCGCAAAATCTGTACGCACATTCACAGAGCACGTTAAAAACCACGAAACATTCGTTCGGAACGGTTAATCGTATCTATCACCGTTTCGGTACAAAAAGCGACAAACCGGCTCGGGCGGTACCTCCGACGATTCGGGCGGTACCTCCGGCCGACTATCGGTCGAAAATTTTCAAAGTCCCACGGCTCCGGGCGGCACCTCCGAAAAGTTTCCGAGCGATTTGCGTCTAAGCGATGAGCGATACGGTGAAATGCTTCGAACGAATGTTTCATGATTTTCGACGGGCTATACGACCCCGTTATCAGATTTACGGTAAATGACGCATTTCTCGAAATTTCCGTTTCCGACGCATATTTTTTCATCATTTCGCAAAATCTGTACGCACATTCACAGAGCACGTTAAAAACCACGAAACATTCGTTCGGAACGGTTAATCGTATCTATCACCGTTTCGGTACAAAAAGCGACAAACCGGCTCGGGCGGTACCTCCGACGATTCGGGCGGTACCTCCGGCCGACTATCGGTCGAAAATTTTCAAAGTCCCACGGCTCCGGGCGGCACCTCCGAAACGTTTCCGAGCGATTTGCGTCTAAGCGATGAGCGATACGGTGAAATGCTTCGAACGAATGTTTCATGATTTTCGACGGGCTATACGACCCCGTTATCAGATTTACGGTAAATGACGCATTTCTCGAAATTTCCGTTTCCGACGCATATTTTTTCATCATTTCGCAAAATCTGTACGCACATTCACAGAGCACGTTAAAAACCACGAAACATTCGTTCGGAACGGTTAATCGTATCTATCACCGTTTCGGTACAAAAAGCGACAAACCGGCTCGGGCGGTACCTCCGACGATTCGGGCGGTACCTCCGGCCGACTATCGGTCGAAAATTTTCAAAGTCCCACGGCTCCGGGCGGCACCTCCGAAACGTTTCCGAGCGATTTGCGTCTAAGCGATGAGCGATACGGTGAAATGCTTCGAACGAATGTTTCATGATTTTCGACGGGCTATACGACCCCGTTATCAGATTTACGGTAAATGACGCATTTCTCGAAATTTCCGTTTCCGACGCATATTTTTTCATCATTTCGCAAAATCTGTACGCACATTCACAGAGCACGTTAAAAACCACGAAACATTCGTTCGGAACGGTTAATCGTATCTATCACCGTTTCGGTACAAAAAGCGACAAACCGGCTCGGGCGGTACCTCCGACGATTCGGGCGGTACCTCCGGCCGACTATCGGTCGAAAATTTTCAAAGTCCCACGGCTCCGGGCGGCACCTCCGAAACGTTTCCGAGCGATTTGCGTCTAAGCGATGAGCGATACGGTGAAATGCTTCGAACGAATGTTTCATGATTTTCGACGGGCTATACGACCCCGTTATCAGATTTACGGTAAATGACGCATTTCTCGAAATTTCCGTTTCCGACGCATATTTTTTCATCATTTCGCAAAATCCGTACGCACATTCACAGAGCACGTTAAAAACCACGAAACATTCGTTCGGAACGGTTAATCGTATCTATCACCGTTTCGGTACAAAAAGCGACAAACCGGCTCGGGCGGTACCTCCGACGATTCGGGCGGTACCTCCGGCCGACTATCGGTCGAAAATTTTCAAAGTCCCACGGCTCCGGGCGGCACCTCCGAAACGTTTCCGAGCGATTTGCGTCTAAGCGATGAGCGATACGGTGAAATGCTTCGAACGAATGTTTCATGATTTTCGACGGGCTATACGACCCCGTTATCAGATTTACGGTAAATGACGCATTTCTCGAAATTTCCGTTTCCGACGCATATTTTTTCATCATTTCGCAAAATCCGTACGCACATTCACAGAGCACGTTAAAAACCACGAAACATTCGTTCGGAACGGTTAATCGTATCTATCACCGTTTCGGTACAAAAAGCGACAAACCGGCTCGGGCGGTACCTCCGACGATTCGGGCGGTACCTCCGGCCGACTATCGGTCGAAAATTTTCAAAGTCCCACGGCTCCGGGCGGCACCTCCGAAACGTTTCCGAGCGATTTGCGTCTAAGCGATGAGCGATACGGTGAAATGCTTCGAACGAATGTTTCATGATTTTCGACGGGCTATACGACCCCGTTATCAGATTTACGGTAAATGACGCATTTCTCGAAATTTCCGTTTCCGACGCATATTTTTTCATCATTTCGCAAAATCTGTACGCACATTCACAGAGCACGTTAAAAACCACGAAACATTCGTTCGGAACGGTTAATCGTATCTATCACCGTTTCGGTACAAAAAGCGACAAACCGGCTCGGGCGGTACCTCCGACGATTCGGGCGGTACCTCCGGCCGACTATCGGTCGAAAATTTTCAAAGTCCCACGGCTCCGGGCGGCACCTCCGAAACGTTTCCGAGCGATTTGCGTCTAAGCGATGAGCGATACGGTGAAATGCTTCGAACGAATGTTTCATGATTTTCGACGGGCTATACGACCCCGTTATCAGATTTACGGTAAATGACGCATTTCTCGAAATTTCCGTTTCCGACGCATATTTTTTCATCATTTCGCAAAATCTGTACGCACATTCACAGAGCACGTTAAAAACCACGAAACATTCGTTCGGAACGGTTAATCGTATCTATCACCGTTTCGGTACAAAAAGCGACAAACCGGCTCGGGCGGTACCTCCGACGATTCGGGCGGTACCTCCGGCCGACTATCGGTCGAAAATTTTCAAAGTCCCACGGCTCCGGGCGGCACCTCCGAAACGTTTCCGAGCGATTTGCGTCTAAGCGATGAGCGATACGGTGAAATGCTTCGAACGAATGTTTCATGATTTTCGACGGGCTATACGACCCCGTTATCAGATTTACGGTAAATGACGCATTTCTCGAAATTTCCGTTTCCGACGCATATTTTTTCATCATTTCGCAAAATCTGTACGCACATTCACAGAGCACGTTAAAAACCACGAAACATTCGTTCGGAACGGTTAATCGTATCTATCACCGTTTCGGTACAAAAAGCGACAAACCGGCTCGGGCGGTACCTCCGACGATTCGGGCGGTACCTCCGGCCGACTATCGGTCGAAAATTTTCAAAGTCCCACGGCTCCGGGCGGCACCTCCGAAACGTTTCCGAGCGATTTGCGTCTAAGCGATGAGCGATACGGTGAAATGCTTCGAACGAATGTTTCATGATTTTCGACGGGCTATACGACCCCGTTATCAGATTTACGGTAAATGACGCATTTCTCGAAATTTCCGTTTCCGACGCATATTTTTTCATCATTTCGCAAAATCTGTACGCACATTCACAGAGCACGTTAAAAACCACGAAACATTCGTTCGGAACGGTTAATCGTATCTATCACCGTTTCGGTACAAAAAGCGACAAACCGGCTCGGGCGGTACCTCCGACGATTCGGGCGGTACCTCCGGCCGACTATCGGTCGAAAATTTTCAAAGTCCCACGGCTCCGGGCGGCACCTCCGAAACGTTTCCGAGCGATTTGCGTCTAAGCGATGAGCGATACGGTGAAATGCTTCGAACGAATGTTTCATGATTTTCGACGGGCTATACGACCCCGTTATCAGATTTACGGTAAATGACGCATTTCTCGAAATTTCCGTTTCCGACGCATATTTTTTCATCATTTCGCAAAATCTGTACGCACATTCACAGAGCACGTTAAAAACCACGAAACATTCGTTCGGAACGGTTAATCGTATCTATCACCGTTTCGGTACAAAAAGCGACAAACCGGCTCGGGCGGTACCTCCGACGATTCGGGCGGTACCTCCGGCCGACTATCGGTCGAAAATTTTCAAAGTCCCACGGCTCCGGGCGGCACCTCCGAAACGTTTCCGAGCGATTTGCGTCTAAGCGATGAGCGATACGGTGAAATGCTTCGAACGAATGTTTCATGATTTTCGACGGGCTATACGACCCCGTTATCAGATTTACGGTAAATGACGCATTTCTCGAAATTTCCGTTTCCGACGCATATTTTTTCATCATTTCGCAAAATCTGTACGCACATTCACAGAGCACGTTAAAAACCACGAAACATTCGTTCGGAACGGTTAATCGTATCTATCACCGTTTCGGTACAAAAAGCGACAAACCGGCTCGGGCGGTACCTCCGACGATTCGGGCGGTACCTCCGGCCGACTATCGGTCGAAAATTTTCAAAGTCCCACGGCTCCGGGCGGCACCTCCGAAACGTTTCCGAGCGATTTGCGTCTAAGCGATGAGCGATACGGTGAAATGCTTCGAACGAATGTTTCATGATTTTCGACAGGCTATACGACCCCGTTATCAGATTTACGGTAAATGACGCATTTCTCGAAATTTCCGTTTCCGACGCAT
>CASCJU010000070.1:97500-130982 GCA_949152495.1 Lasius fuliginosus | reverse complement strand
GGCACCTCCGAAACGTTTCCGAGCGATTTGCGTCTAAGCGATGAGCGATACGGTGAAATGCTTCGAACGAATGTTTCATGATTTTCGACGGGCTATACGACCCCGTTATCAGATTTACGGTAAATGACGCATTTCTCGAAATTTCCGTTTCCGACGCATATTTTTTCATCATTTCGCAAAATCTGTACGCACATTCACAGAGCACGTTAAAAACCACGAAACATTCGTTCGGAACGGTTAATCGTAACTATCACCGTTTCGGTACAAAAAGCGACAAACCGGCTCGGGCGGTACCTCCGACGATTCGGGCGGTACCTCCGGCCGACTATCGGTCGAAAATTTTCAAAGTCCCACGGCTCCGGGCGGCACCTCCGAAACGTTTCCGAGCGATTTGCGTCTAAGCGATGAGCGATACGGTGAAATGCTTCGAACGAATGTTTCATGATTTTCGACGGGCTATACGACCCCGTTATCAGATTTACGGTAAATGACGCATTTCTCGAAATTTCCGTTTCCGACGCATATTTTTTCATCATTTCGCAAAATCTGTACGCACATTCACAGAGCACGTTAAAAACCACGAAACATTCGTTCGGAACGGTTAATCGTAACTATCACCGTTTCGGTACAAAAAGCGACAAACCGGCTCGGGCGGTACCTCCGACGATTCGGGCGGTACCTCCGGCCGACTATCGGTCGAAAATTTTCAAAGTCCCACGGCTCCGGGCGGCACCACCGAAACGTTTCCGAGCGATTTGCGTCTAAGCGATGAGCGATACGGTGAAATGCTTCGAACGAATGTTTCATGATTTTCGACGGGCTATACGACCCCGTTATCAGATTTACGGTAAATGACGCATTTCTCGAAATTTCCGTTTCCGACGCATATTTTTTCATCATTTCGCAAAATCTGTACGCACATTCACAGAGCACGTTAAAAACCACGAAACATTCGTTCGGAACGGTTAATCGTAACTATCACCGTTTCGGTACAAAAAGCGACAAACCGGCTCGGGCGGTACCTCCGACGATTCGGGCGGTACCTCCGGCCGACTATCGGTCGAAAATTTTCAAAGTCCCACGGCTCCGGGCGGCACCTCCGAAACGTTTCCGAGCGATTTGCGTCTAAGCGATGAGCGATACGGTGAAATGCTTCGAACGAATGTTTCATGATTTTCGACGGGCTATACGACCCCGTTATCAGATTTACGGTAAATGACGCATTTCTCGAAATTTCCGTTTCCGACGCATATTTTTTCATCATTTCGCAAAATCTGTACGCACATTCACAGAGCACGTTAAAAACCACGAAACATTCGTTCGGAACGGTTAATCGTAACTATCACCGTTTCGGTACAAAAAGCGACAAACCGGCTCGGGCGGTACCTCCGACGATTCGGGCGGTACCTCCGGCCGACTATCGGTCGAAAATTTTCAAAGTCCCACGGCTCCGGGCGGCACCTCCGAAACGTTTCCGAGCGATTTGCGTCTAAGCGATGAGCGATACGGTGAAATGCTTCGAACGAATGTTTCATGATTTTCGACGGGCTATACGACCCCGTTATCAGATTTACGGTAAATGACGCATTTCTCGAAATTTCCGTTTCCGACGCATATTTTTTCATCATTTCGCAAAATCTGTACGCACATTCACAGAGCACGTTAAAAACCACGAAACATTCGTTCGGAACGGTTAATCGTAACTATCACCGTTTCGGTACAAAAAGCGACAAACCGGCTCGGGCGGTACCTCCGACGATTCGGGCGGTACCTCCGGCCGACTATCGGTCGAAAATTTTCAAAGTCCCACGGCTCCGGGCGGCACCTCCGAAACGTTTCCGAGCGATTTGCGTCTAAGCGATGAGCGATACGGTGAAATGCTTCGAACGAATGTTTCATGATTTTCGACGGGCTATACGACCCCGTTATCAGATTTACGGTAAATGACGCATTTCTCGAAATTTCCGTTTCCGACGCATATTTTTTCATCATTTCGCAAAATCTGTACGCACATTCACAGAGCACGTTAAAAACCACGAAACATTCGTTCGGAACGGTTAATCGTAACTATCACCGTTTCGGTACAAAAAGCGACAAACCGGCTCGGGCGGTACCTCCGACGATTCGGGCGGTACCTCCGGCCGACTATCGGTCGAAAATTTTCAAAGTCCCACGGCTCCGGGCGGCACCTCCGAAACGTTTCCGAGCGATTTGCGTCTAAGCGATGAGCGATACGGTGAAATGCTTCGAACGAATGTTTCATGATTTTCGACGGGCTATACGACCCCGTTATCAGATTTACGGTAAATGACGCATTTCTCGAAATTTCCGTTTCCGACGCATATTTTTTCATCATTTCGCAAAATCTGTACGCACATTCACAGAGCACGTTAAAAACCACGAAACATTCGTTCGGAACGGTTAATCGTAACTATCACCGTTTCGGTACAAAAAGCGACAAACCGGCTCGGGCGGTACCTCCGACGATTCGGGCGGTACCTCCGGCCGACTATCGGTCGAAAATTTTCAAAGTCCCACGGCTCCGGGCGGCACCTCCGAAACGTTTCCGAGCGATTTGCGTCTAAGCGATGAGCGATACGGTGAAATGCTTCGAACGAATGTTTCATGATTTTCGACGGGCTATACGACCCCGTTATCAGATTTACGGTAAATGACGCATTTCTCGAAATTTCCGTTTCCGACGCATATTTTTTCATCATTTCGCAAAATCTGTACGCACATTCACAGAGCACGTTAAAAACCACGAAACATTCGTTCGGAACGGTTAATCGTAACTATCACCGTTTCGGTACAAAAAGCGACAAACCGGCTCGGGCGGTACCTCCGACGATTCGGGCGGTACCTCCGGCCGACTATCGGTCGAAAATTTTCAAAGTCCCACGGCTCCGGGCGGCACCTCCGAAACGTTTCCGAGCGATTTGCGTCTAAGCGATGAGCGATACGGTGAAATGCTTCGAACGAATGTTTCATGATTTTCGACGGGCTATACGACCCCGTTATCAGATTTACGGTAAATGACGCATTTCTCGAAATTTCCGTTTCCGACGCATATTTTTTCATCATTTCGCAAAATCTGTACGCACATTCACAGAGCACGTTAAAAACCACGAAACATTCGTTCGGAACGGTTAATCGTAACTATCACCGTTTCGGTACAAAAAGCGACAAACCGGCTCGGGCGGTACCTCCGACGATTCGGGCGGTACCTCCGGCCGACTATCGGTCGAAAATTTTCAAAGTCCCACGGCTCCGGGCGGCACCTCCGAAACGTTTCCGAGCGATTTGCGTCTAAGCGATGAGCGATACGGTGAAATGCTTCGAACGAATGTTTCATGATTTTCGACGGGCTATACGACCCCGTTATCAGATTTACGGTAAATGACGCATTTCTCGAAATTTCCGTTTCCGACGCATATTTTTTCATCATTTCGCAAAATCTGTACGCACATTCACAGAGCACGTTAAAAACCACGAAACATTCGTTCGGAACGGTTAATCGTAACTATCACCGTTTCGGTACAAAAAGCGACAAACCGGCTCGGGCGGTACCTCCGACGATTCGGGCGGTACCTCCGGCCGACTATCGGTCGAAAATTTTCAAAGTCCCACGGCTCCGGGCGGCACCTCCGAAACGTTTCCGAGCGATTTGCGTCTAAGCGATGAGCGATACGGTGAAATGCTTCGAACGAATGTTTCATGATTTTCGACGGGCTATACGACCCCGTTATCAGATTTACGGTAAATGACGCATTTCTCGAAATTTCCGTTTCCGACGCATATTTTTTCATCATTTCGCAAAATCTGTACGCACATTCACAGAGCACGTTAAAAACCACGAAACATTCGTTCGGAACGGTTAATCGTAACTATCACCGTTTCGGTACAAAAAGCGACAAACCGGCTCGGGCGGTACCTCCGACGATTCGGGCGGTACCTCCGGCCGACTATCGGTCGAAAATTTTCAAAGTCCCACGGCTCCGGGCGGCACCACCGAAACGTTTCCGAGCGATTTGCGTCTAAGCGATGAGCGATACGGTGAAATGCTTCGAACGAATGTTTCATGATTTTCGACGGGCTATACGACCCCGTTATCAGATTTACGGTAAATGACGCATTTCTCGAAATTTCCGTTTCCGACGCATATTTTTTCATCATTTCGCAAAATCTGTACGCACATTCACAGAGCACGTTAAAAACCACGAAACATTCGTTCGGAACGGTTAATCGTAACTATCACCGTTTCGGTACAAAAAGCGACAAACCGGCTCGGGCGGTACCTCCGACGATTCGGGCGGTACCTCCGGCCGACTATCGGTCGAAAATTTTCAAAGTCCCACGGCTCCGGGCGGCACCTCCGAAACGTTTCCGAGCGATTTGCGTCTAAGCGATGAGCGATACGGTGAAATGCTTCGAACGAATGTTTCATGATTTTCGACGGGCTATACGACCCCGTTATCAGATTTACGGTAAATGACGCATTTCTCGAAATTTCCGTTTCCGACGCATATTTTTTCATCATTTCGCAAAATCTGTACGCACATTCACAGAGCACGTTAAAAACCACGAAACATTCGTTCGGAACGGTTAATCGTAACTATCACCGTTTCGGTACAAAAAGCGACAAACCGGCTCGGGCGGTACCTCCGACGATTCGGGCGGTACCTCCGGCCGACTATCGGTCGAAAATTTTCAAAGTCCCACGGCTCCGGGCGGCACCTCCGAAACGTTTCCGAGCGATTTGCGTCTAAGCGATGAGCGATACGGTGAAATGCTTCGAACGAATGTTTCATGATTTTCGACGGGCTATACGACCCCGTTATCAGATTTACGGTAAATGACGCATTTCTCGAAATTTCCGTTTCCGACGCATATTTTTTCATCATTTCGCAAAATCTGTACGCACATTCACAGAGCACGTTAAAAACCACGAAACATTCGTTCGGAACGGTTAATCGTAACTATCACCGTTTCGGTACAAAAAGCGACAAACCGGCTCGGGCGGTACCTCCGACGATTCGGGCGGTACCTCCGGCCGACTATCGGTCGAAAATTTTCAAAGTCCCACGGCTCCGGGCGGCACCTCCGAAACGTTTCCGAGCGATTTGCGTCTAAGCGATGAGCGATACGGTGAAATGCTTCGAACGAATGTTTCATGATTTTCGACGGGCTATACGACCCCGTTATCAGATTTACGGTAAATGACGCATTTCTCGAAATTTCCGTTTCCGACGCATATTTTTTCATCATTTCGCAAAATCTGTACGCACATTCACAGAGCACGTTAAAAACCACGAAACATTCGTTCGGAACGGTTAATCGTAACTATCACCGTTTCGGTACAAAAAGCGACAAACCGGCTCGGGCGGTACCTCCGACGATTCGGGCGGTACCTCCGGCCGACTATCGGTCGAAAATTTTCAAAGTCCCACGGCTCCGGGCGGCACCTCCGAAACGTTTCCGAGCGATTTGCGTCTAAGCGATGAGCGATACGGTGAAATGCTTCGAACGAATGTTTCATGATTTTCGACGGGCTATACGACCCCGTTATCAGATTTACGGTAAATGACGCATTTCTCGAAATTTCCGTTTCCGACGCATATTTTTTCATCATTTCGCAAAATCTGTACGCACATTCACAGAGCACGTTAAAAACCACGAAACATTCGTTCGGAACGGTTAATCGTAACTATCACCGTTTCGGTACAAAAAGCGACAAACCGGCTCGGGCGGTACCTCCGACGATTCGGGCGGTACCTCCGGCCGACTATCGGTCGAAAATTTTCAAAGTCCCACGGCTCCGGGCGGCACCTCCGAAACGTTTCCGAGCGATTTGCGTCTAAGCGATGAGCGATACGGTGAAATGCTTCGAACGAATGTTTCATGATTTTCGACGGGCTATACGACCCCGTTATCAGATTTACGGTAAATGACGCATTTCTCGAAATTTCCGTTTCCGACGCATATTTTTTCATCATTTCGCAAAATCTGTACGCACATTCACAGAGCACGTTAAAAACCACGAAACATTCGTTCGGAACGGTTAATCGTAACTATCACCGTTTCGGTACAAAAAGCGACAAACCGGCTCGGGCGGTACCTCCGACGATTCGGGCGGTACCTCCGGCCGACTATCGGTCGAAAATTTTCAAAGTCCCACGGCTCCGGGCGGCACCTCCGAAACGTTTCCGAGCGATTTGCGTCTAAGCGATGAGCGATACGGTGAAATGCTTCGAACGAATGTTTCATGATTTTCGACGGGCTATACGACCCCGTTATCAGATTTACGGTAAATGACGCATTTCTCGAAATTTCCGTTTCCGACGCATATTTTTTCATCATTTCGCAAAATCTGTACGCACATTCACAGAGCACGTTAAAAACCACGAAACATTCGTTCGGAACGGTTAATCGTAACTATCACCGTTTCGGTACAAAAAGCGACAAACCGGCTCGGGCGGTACCTCCGACGATTCGGGCGGTACCTCCGGCCGACTATCGGTCGAAAATTTTCAAAGTCCCACGGCTCCGGGCGGCACCTCCGAAACGTTTCCGAGCGATTTGCGTCTAAGCGATGAGCGATACGGTGAAATGCTTCGAACGAATGTTTCATGATTTTCGACGGGCTATACGACCCCGTTATCAGATTTACGGTAAATGACGCATTTCTCGAAATTTCCGTTTCCGACGCATATTTTTTCATCATTTCGCAAAATCTGTACGCACATTCACAGAGCACGTTAAAAACCACGAAACATTCGTTCGGAACGGTTAATCGTAACTATCACCGTTTCGGTACAAAAAGCGACAAACCGGCTCGGGCGGTACCTCCGACGATTCGGGCGGTACCTCCGGCCGACTATCGGTCGAAAATTTTCAAAGTCCCACGGCTCCGGGCGGCACCTCCGAAACGTTTCCGAGCGATTTGCGTCTAAGCGATGAGCGATACGGTGAAATGCTTCGAACGAATGTTTCATGATTTTCGACGGGCTATACGACCCCGTTATCAGATTTACGGTAAATGACGCATTTCTCGAAATTTCCGTTTCCGACGCATATTTTTTCATCATTTCGCAAAATCTGTACGCACATTCACAGAGCACGTTAAAAACCACGAAACATTCGTTCGGAACGGTTAATCGTAACTATCACCGTTTCGGTACAAAAAGCGACAAACCGGCTCGGGCGGTACCTCCGACGATTCGGGCGGTACCTCCGGCCGACTATCGGTCGAAAATTTTCAAAGTCCCACGGCTCCGGGCGGCACCTCCGAAACGTTTCCGAGCGATTTGCGTCTAAGCGATGAGCGATACGGTGAAATGCTTCGAACGAATGTTTCATGATTTTCGACGGGCTATACGACCCCGTTATCAGATTTACGGTAAATGACGCATTTCTCGAAATTTCCGTTTCCGACGCATATTTCTTCATCATTTCGCAAAATCTGTACGCACATTCACAGAGCACGTTAAAAACCACGAAACATTCGTTCGGAACGGTTAATCGTAACTATCACCGTTTCGGTACAAAAAGCGACAAACCGGCTCGGGCGGTACCTCCGACGATTCGGGCGGTACCTCCGGCCGACTATCGGTCGAAAATTTTCAAAGTCCCACGGCTCCGGGCGGCACCTCCGAAACGTTTCCGAGCGATTTGCGTCTAAGCGATGAGCGATACGGTGAAATGCTTCGAACGAATGTTTCATGATTTTCGACGGGCTATACGACCCCGTTATCAGATTTACGGTAAATGACGCATTTCTCGAAATTTCCGTTTCCGACGCATATTTTTTCATCATTTCGCAAAATCTGTACGCACATTCACAGAGCACGTTAAAAACCACGAAACATTCGTTCGGAACGGTTAATCGTAACTATCACCGTTTCGGTACAAAAAGCGACAAACCGGCTCGGGCGGTACCTCCGACGATTCGGGCGGTACCTCCGGCCGACTATCGGTCGAAAATTTTCAAAGTCCCACGGCTCCGGGCGGCACCTCCGAAACGTTTCCGAGCGATTTGCGTCTAAGCGATGAGCGATACGGTGAAATGCTTCGAACGAATGTTTCATGATTTTCGACGGGCTATACGACCCCGTTATCAGATTTACGGTAAATGACGCATTTCTCGAAATTTCCGTTTCCGACGCATATTTTTTCATCATTTCGCAAAATCTGTACGCACATTCACAGAGCACGTTAAAAACCACGAAACATTCGTTCGGAACGGTTAATCGTAACTATCACCGTTTCGGTACAAAAAGCGACAAACCGGCTCGGGCGGTACCTCCGACGATTCGGGCGGTACCTCCGGCCGACTATCGGTCGAAAATTTTCAAAGTCCCACGGCTCCGGGCGGCACCACCGAAACGTTTCCGAGCGATTTGCGTCTAATCGATGAGCGATACGGTGAAATGCTTCGAACGAATGTTTCATGATTTTCGACGGGCTATACGACCCCGTTATCAGATTTACGGTAAATGACGCATTTCTCGAAATTTCCGTTTCCGACGCATATTTTTTCATCATTTCGCAAAATCTGTACGCACATTCACAGAGCACGTTAAAAACCACGAAACATTCGTTCGGAACGGTTAATCGTAACTATCACCGTTTCGGTACAAAAAGCGACAAACCGGCTCGGGCGGTACCTCCGACGATTCGGGTGGTACCTCCGGCCGACTATCGGTCGAAAATTTTCAAAGTCCCACGGCTCCGGGCGGCACCTCCGAAACGTTTCCGAGCGATTTGCGTCTAAGCGATGAGCGATACGGTGAAATGCTTCGAACGAATGTTTCATGATTTTCGACGGGCTATACGACCCCGTTATCAGATATACGGTAAATGACGCATTTCTCGAAATTTCCGTTTCCGACGCATATTTTTTCATCATTTCGCAAAATCTGTACGCACATTCACAGAGCACGTTAAAAACCACGAAACATTCGTTCGGAACGGTTAATCGTAACTATCACCGTTTCGGTACAAAAAGCGACAAACCGGCTCGGGCGGTACCTCCGACGATTCGGGCGGTACCTCCGGCCGACTATCGGTCGAAAATTTTCAAAGTCCCACGGCTCCGGGCGGCACCACCGAAACGTTTCCGAGCGATTTGCGTCTAATCGATGAGCGATACGGTGAAATGCTTCGAACGAATGTTTCATGATTTTCGACGGGCTATACGACCCCGTTATCAGATTTACGGTAAATGACGCATTTCTCGAAATTCCCGTTTCCGACGCATATTTTTTCATCATTTCGCAAAATCTGTACGCACATTCACAGAGCACGTTAAAAACCACGAAACATTCGTTCGGAACGGTTAATCGTAACTATCACCGTTTCGGTACAAAAAGCGACAAACCGGCTCGGGCGGTACCTCCGACGATTCGGGTGGTACCTCCGGCCGACTATCGGTCGAAAATTTTCAAAGTCCCACGGCTCCGGGCGGCACCTCCGAAACGTTTCCGAGCGATTTGCGTCTAAGCGATGAGCGATACGGTGAAATGCTTCGAACGAATGTTTCATGATTTTCGACGGGCTATACGACCCCGTTATCAGATATACGGTAAATGACGCATTTCTCGAAATTTCCGTTTCCGACGCATATTTTTTCATCATTTCGCAAAATCTGTACGCACATTCACAGAGCACGTTAAAAACCACGAAACATTCGTTCGGAACGGTTAATCGTAACTATCACCGTTTCGGTACAAAAAGCGACAAACCGGCTCGGGCGGTACCTCCGACGATTCGGGCGGTACCTCCGGCCGACTATCGGTCGAAAATTTTCAAAGTCCCACGGCTCCGGGCGGCACCTCCGAAACGTTTCCGAGCGATTTGCGTCTAAGCGATGAGCGATACGGTGAAATGCTTCGAACGAATGTTTCATGATTTTCGACGGGCTATACGACCCCGTTATCAGATTTACGGTAAATGACGCATTTCTCGAAATTTCCGTTTCCGACGCATATTTTTTCATCATTTCGCAAAATCTGTACGCACATTCACAGAGCACGTTAAAAACCACGAAACATTCGCTCGGAACGGTTAATCGTAACTATCACCGTTTCGGTACAAAAAGCGACAAACCGGCTCGGGCGGTACCTCCGACGATTCGGGCGGTACCTCCGGCCGACTATCGGTCGAAAATTTTCAAAGTCCCACGGCTCCTGGCGGCACCTCCGAAACGTTTCCGAGCGATTTGCGTCTAAGCGATGAGCGATACGGTGAAATGCTTCGAACGAATGTTTCATGATTTTCGACGGGCTATACGACCCCGTTATCAGATTTACGGTAAATGACGCATTTCTCGAAATTTCCGTTTCCGACGCATATTTTTTCAACATTTCGCAAAATCTGTACGCACATTCACAGAGCACGTTAAAAACCACGAAACATTCGTTCGGAACGGTTAATCGTATCTATCACCGTTTCGGTACAAATAGCGACAAACCGGCTCGGGCGGTATCTCCGACGTTTCGGGCGGTACCTCCGGCCGACTATCGGTCGAAAATTTTCAAAGTCCCACGGCTCCGGGCGGCACCTCCGAAACGTTTCCGAGCGATTTGCGTCTAAGCGATGAGCGATACGGTGAAATGCTTCGAACGAATGTTTCATGATTTTCGACGGGCTATACGACCCCGTTATCAGATTTACGGTAAGTGACGCATTTCTCGAAATTTCCGTTTCCGACGCATATTTTTTCATCATTTCGCAAAATCTGTACGCACATTCACAGAGCACGTTAAAAACCACGAAACATTCGTTCGGAACGGTTAATCGTATCTATCACCGTTTCGGTACAAATAGCGACAAACCGGCTCGGGCGGTATCTCCGACGATTCGGGCGGTACCTCCGGCCGACTATCGGTCGAAAATTTTCAAAGTCCCACGGCTCCGGGCGGCACCTCCGAAACGTTTCCGAGCGATTTGCGTCTAAGCGATGAGCGATACGGTGAAATGCTTCGAACGAATGTTTCATGATTTTCGACGGGCTATACGACCCCGTTATCAGATTTACGGTAAATGACGCATTTCTCGAAATTTCCGTTTCCGACGCATATTTTTTCATCATTTCGCAAAATCTGTACGCACATTCACAGAGCACGTTAAAAACCACGAAACATTCGTTCGGAACGGTTAATCGTAACTATCACCGTTTCGGTACAAAAAGCGACAAACCGGCTCGGGCGGTACCTCCGACGATTCGGGCGGTACCTCCGGCCGACTATCGGTCGAAAATTTTCAAAGTCCCACGGCTCCGGGCGGCACCTCCGAAACGTTTCCGAGCGATTTGCGTCTAAGCGATGAGCGATACGGTGAAATGCTTCGAACGAATGTTTCATGATTTTCGACGGGCTATACGACCACGTTATCAGATTTACGGTAAATGACGCATTTCTCGAAATTTCCGTTTCCGACGCATATTTTTTCATCATTTCGCAAAATCTGTACGCACATTCACAGAGCACGTTAAAAACCACGAAACATTCGTTCGGAACGGTTAATCGTAACTATCACCGTTTCGGTACAAAAAGCGACAAACCGGCTCGGGCGGTACCTCCGACGATTCGGGCGGTACCTCCGGCCGACTATCGGTCGAAAATTTTCAAAGTCCCACGGCTCCGGGCGGCACCTCCGAAACGTTTCCGAGCGATTTGCGTCTAAGCGATGAGCGATACGGTGAAATGCTTCGAACGAATGTTTCATGATTTTCGACGGGCTATACGACCCCGTTATCAGATTTACGGTAAATGACGCATTTCTCGAAATTTCCGTTTCCGACGCATATTTTTTCATCATTTCGCAAAATCTGTACGCACATTCACAGAGCACGTTAAAAACCACGAAACATTCGTTCGGAACGGTTAATCGTAACTATCACCGTTTCGGTACAAAAAGCGACAAACCGGCTCGGGCGGTACCTCCGACGATTCGGGCGGTACCTCCGGCCGACTATCGGTCGAAAATTTTCAAAGTCCCACGGCTCCGGGCGGCACCTCCGAAACGTTTCCGAGCGATTTGCGTCTAAGCGATGAGCGATACGGTGAAATGCTTCGAACGAATGTTTCATGATTTTCGACGGGCTATACGACCCCGTTATCAGATTTACGGTAAATGACGCATTTCTCGAAATTTCCGTTTCCGACGCATATTTTTTCATCATTTCGCAAAATCTGTACGCACATTCACAGAGCACGTTAAAAACCACGAAACATTCGTTCGGAACGGTTAATCGTAACTATCACCGTTTCGGTACAAAAAGCGACAAACCGGCTCGGGCGGTACCTCCGACGATTCGGGCGGTACCTCCGGCCGACTATCGGTCGAAAATTTTCAAAGTCCCACGGCTCCGGGCGGCACCACCGAAACGTTTCCGAGCGATTTGCGTCTAATCGATGAGCGATACGGTGAAATGCTTCGAACGAATGTTTCATGATTTTCGACGGGCTATACGACCCCGTTATCAGATTTACGGTAAATGACGCATTTCTCGAAATTTCCGTTTCCGACGCATATTTTTTCATCATTTCGCAAAATCTGTACGCACATTCACAGAGCACGTTAAAAACCACGAAACATTCGTTCGGAACGGTTAATCGTAACTATCACCGTTTCGGTACAAAAAGCGACAAACCGGCTCGGGCGGTACCTCCGACGATTCGGGCGGTACCTCCGGCCGACTATCGGTCGAAAATTTTCAAAGTCCCACGGCTCCGGGCGGCACCTCCGAAACGTTTCCGAGCGATTTGCGTCTAAGCGATGAGCGATACGGTGAAATGCTTCGAACGAATGTTTCATGATTTTCGACGGGCTATACGACCCCGTTATCAGATTTACGGTAAATGACGCATTTCTCGAAATTTCCGTTTCCGACGCATATTTTTTCATCATTTCGCAAAATCTGTACGCACATTCACAGAGCACGTTAAAAACCACGAAACATTCGTTCGGAACGGTTAATCGTAACTATCACCGTTTCGGTACAAAAAGCGACAAACCGGCTCGGGCGGTACCTCCGGCCGACTATCGGTCGAAAATTTTCAAAGTCCCACGGCTCCGGGCGGCACCTCCGAAACGTTTCCGAGCGATTTGCGTCTAAGCGATGAGCGATACGGTGAAATGCTTCGAACGAATGTTTCATGATTTTCGACGGGCTATACGACCCCGTTATCAGATTTACGGTAAATGACGCATTTCTCGAAATTTCCGTTTCCGACGCATATTTTTTCATCATTTCGCAAAATCTGTACGCACATTCACAGAGCACGTTAAAAACCACGAAACATTCGTTCGGAACGGTTAATCGTAACTATCACCGTTTCGGTACAAAAAGCGACAAACCGGCTCGGGCGGTACCTCCGACGATTCGGGTGGTACCTCCGGCCGACTATCGGTCGAAAATTTTCAAAGTCCCACGGCTCCGGGCGGCACCTCCGAAACGTTTCCGAGCGATTTGCGTCTAAGCGATGAGCGATACGGTGAAATGCTTCGAACGAATGTTTCATGATTTTCGACGGGCTATACGACCCCGTTATCAGATATACGGTAAATGACGCATTTCTCGAAATTTCCGTTTCCGACGCATATTTCTTCATCATTTCGCAAAATCTGTACGCACATTCACAGAGCACGTTAAAAACCACGAAACATTCGTTCGGAACGGTTAATCGTAACTATCACCGTTTCGGTACAAAAAGCGACAAACCGGCTCGGGCGGTACCTCCGACGATTCGGGCGGTACCTCCGGCCGACTATCGGTCGAAAATTTTCAAAGTCCCACGGCTCCGGGCGGCACCTCCGAAACGTTTCCGAGCGATTTGCGTCTAAGCGATGAGCGATACGGTGAAATGCTTCGAACGAATGTTTCATGATTTTCGACGGGCTATACGACCCCGTTATCAGATTTACGGTAAATGACGCATTTCTCGAAATTTCCGTTTCCGACGCATATTTTTTCATCATTTCGCAAAATCTGTACGCACATTCACAGAGCACGTTAAAAACCACGAAACATTCGCTCGGAACGGTTAATCGTAACTATCACCGTTTCGGTACAAAAAGCGACAAACCGGCTCGGGCGGTACCTCCGACGATTCGGGCGGTACCTCCGGCCGACTATCGGTCGAAAATTTTCAAAGTCCCACGGCTCCTGGCGGCACCTCCGAAACGTTTCCGAGCGATTTGCGTCTAAGCGATGAGCGATACGGTGAAATGCTTCGAACGAATGTTTCATGATTTTCGACGGGCTATACGACCCCGTTATCAGATTTACGGTAAATGACGCATTTCTCGAAATTTCCGTTTCCGACGCATATTTTTTCATCATTTCGCAAAATCTGTACGCACATTCACAGAGCACGTTAAAAACCACGAAACATTCGTTCGGAACGGTTAATCGTATCTATCACCGTTTCGGTACAAATAGCGACAAACCGGCTCGGGCGGTATCTCCGACGTTTCGGGCGGTACCTCCGGCCGACTATCGGTCGAAAATTTTCAAAGTCCCACGGCTCCGGGCGGCACCTCCGAAACGTTTCCGAGCGATTTGCGTCTAAGCGATGAGCGATACGGTGAAATGCTTCGAACGAATGTTTCATGATTTTCGACGGGCTATACGACCCCGTTATCAGATTTACGGTAAATGACGCATTTCTCGAAATTTCCGTTTCCGACGCATATTTTTTCATCATTTCGCAAAATCTGTACGCACATTCACAGAGCACGTTAAAAACCACGAAACATTCGTTCGGAACGGTTAATCGTATCTATCACCGTTTCGGTACAAATAGCGACAAACCGGCTCGGGCGGTATCTCCGACGATTCGGGCGGTACCTCCGGCCGACTATCGGTCGAAAATTTTCAAAGTCCCACGGCTCCGGGCGGCACCTCCGAAACGTTTCCGAGCGATTTGCGTCTAAGCGATGAGCGATACGGTGAAATGCTTCGAACGAATGTTTCATGATTTTCGACGGGCTATACGACCCCGTTATCAGATTTACGGTAAATGACGCATTTCTCGAAATTTCCGTTTCCGACGCATATTTTTTCATCATTTCGCAAAATCTGTACGCACATTCACAGAGCACGTTAAAAACCACGAAACATTCGTTCGGAACGGTTAATCGTAACTATCACCGTTTCGGTACAAAAAGCGACAAACCGGCTCGGGCGGTACCTCCGACGATTCGGGCGGTACCTCCGGCCGACTATCGGTCGAAAATTTTCAAAGTCCCACGGCTCCGGGCGGCACCTCCGAAACGTTTCCGAGCGATTTGCGTCTAAGCGATGAGCGATACGGTGAAATGCTTCGAACGAATGTTTCATGATTTTCGACGGGCTATACGACCACGTTATCAGATTTACGGTAAATGACGCATTTCTCGAAATTTCCGTTTCCGACGCATATTTTTTCATCATTTCGCAAAATCTGTACGCACATTCACAGAGCACGTTAAAAACCACGAAACATTCGTTCGGAACGGTTAATCGTAACTATCACCGTTTCGGTACAAAAAGCGACAAACCGGCTCGGGCGGTACCTCCGACGATTCGGGCGGTACCTCCGGCCGACTATCGGTCGAAAATTTTCAAAGTCCCACGGCTCCGGGCGGCACCTCCGAAACGTTTCCGAGCGATTTGCGTCTAAGCGATGAGCGATACGGTGAAATGCTTCGAACGAATGTTTCATGATTTTCGACGGGCTATACGACCCCGTTATCAGATTTACGGTAAATGACGCATTTCTCGAAATTTCCGTTTCCGACGCATATTTTTTCATCATTTCGCAAAATCTGTACGCACATTCACAGAGCACGTTAAAAACCACGAAACATTCGTTCGGAACGGTTAATCGTAACTATCACCGTTTCGGTACAAAAAGCGACAAACCGGCTCGGGCGGTACCTCCGACGATTCGGGCGGTACCTCCGGCCGACTATCGGTCGAAAATTTTCAAAGTCCCACGGCTCCGGGCGGCACCTCCGAAACGTTTCCGAGCGATTTGCGTCTAAGCGATGAGCGATACGGTGAAATGCTTCGAACGAATGTTTCATGATTTTCGACGGGCTATACGACCCCGTTATCAGATTTACGGTAAATGACGCATTTCTCGAAATTTCCGTTTCCGACGCATATTTTTTCATCATTTCGCAAAATCTGTACGCACATTCACAGAGCACGTTAAAAACCACGAAACATTCGTTCGGAACGGTTAATCGTAACTATCACCGTTTCGGTACAAAAAGCGACAAACCGGCTCGGGCGGTACCTCCGACGATTCGGGCGGTACCTCCGGCCGACTATCGGTCGAAAATTTTCAAAGTCCCACGGCTCCGGGCGGCACCACCGAAACGTTTCCGAGCGATTTGCGTCTAATCGATGAGCGATACGGTGAAATGCTTCGAACGAATGTTTCATGATTTTCGACGGGCTATACGACCCCGTTATCAGATTTACGGTAAATGACGCATTTCTCGAAATTTCCGTTTCCGACGCATATTTTTTCATCATTTCGCAAAATCTGTACGCACATTCACAGAGCACGTTAAAAACCACGAAACATTCGTTCGGAACGGTTAATCGTAACTATCACCGTTTCGGTACAAAAAGCGACAAACCGGCTCGGGCGGTACCTCCGACGATTCGGGCGGTACCTCCGGCCGACTATCGGTCGAAAATTTTCAAAGTCCCACGGCTCCGGGCGGCACCTCCGAAACGTTTCCGAGCGATTTGCGTCTAAGCGATGAGCGATACGGTGAAATGCTTCGAACGAATGTTTCATGATTTTCGACGGGCTATACGACCCCGTTATCAGATTTACGGTAAATGACGCATTTCTCGAAATTTCCGTTTCCGACGCATATTTTTTCATCATTTCGCAAAATCTGTACGCACATTCACAGAGCACGTTAAAAACCACGAAACATTCGTTCGGAACGGTTAATCGTAACTATCACCGTTTCGGTACAAAAAGCGACAAACCGGCTCGGGCGGTACCTCCGGCCGACTATCGGTCGAAAATTTTCAAAGTCCCACGGCTCCGGGCGGCACCTCCGAAACGTTTCCGAGCGATTTGCGTCTAAGCGATGAGCGATACGGTGAAATGCTTCGAACGAATGTTTCATGATTTTCGACGGGCTATACGACCCCGTTATCAGATTTACGGTAAATGACGCATTTCTCGAAATTTCCGTTTCCGACGCATATTTTTTCATCATTTCGCAAAATCTGTACGCACATTCACAGAGCACGTTAAAAACCACGAAACATTCGTTCGGAACGGTTAATCGTAACTATCACCGTTTCGGTACAAAAAGCGACAAACCGGCTCGGGCGGTACCTCCGACGATTCGGGCGGTACCTCCGGCCGACTATCGGTCGAAAATTTTCAAAGTCCCACGGCTCCGGGCGGCACCTCCGAAACGTTTCCGAGCGATTTGCGTCTAAGCGATGAGCGATACGGTGAAATGCTTCGAACGAATGTTTCATGATTTTCGACGGGCTATACGACCCCGTTATCAGATTTACGGTAAATGACGCATTTCTCGAAATTTCCGTTTCCGACGCATATTTTTTCATCATTTCGCAAAATCTGTACGCACATTCACAGAGCACGTTAAAAACCACGAAACATTCGTTCGGAACGGTTAATCGTAACTATCACCGTTTCGGTACAAAAAGCGACAAACCGGCTCGGGCGGTACCTCCGACGATTCGGGCGGTACCTCCGGCCGACTATCGGTCGAAAATTTTCAAAGTCCCACGGCTCCGGGCGGCACCTCCGAAACGTTTCCGAGCGATTTGCGTCTAAGCGATGAGCGATACGGTGAAATGCTTCGAACGAATGTTTCATGATTTTCGACGGGCTATACGACCCCGTTATCAGATTTACGGTAAATGACGCATTTCTCGAAATTTCCGTTTCCGACGCATATTTTTTCATCATTTCGCAAAATCTGTACGCACATTCACAGAGCACGTTAAAAACCACGAAACATTCGTTCGGAACGGTTAATCGTAACTATCACCGTTTCGGTACAAAAAGCGACAAACCGGCTCGGGCGGTACCTCCGACGATTCGGGCGGTACCTCCGGCCGACTATCGGTCGAAAATTTTCAAAGTCCCACGGCTCCGGGCGGCACCACCGAAACGTTTCCGAGCGATTTGCGTCTAATCGATGAGCGATACGGTGAAATGCTTCGAACGAATGTTTCATGATTTTCGACGGGCTATACGACCCCGTTATCAGATTTACGGTAAATGACGCATTTCTCGAAATTTCCGTTTCCGACGCATATTTTTTCATCATTTCGCAAAATCTGTACGCACATTCACAGAGCACGTTAAAAACCACGAAACATTCGTTCGGAACGGTTAATCGTAACTATCACCGTTTCGGTACAAAAAGCGACAAACCGGCTCGGGCGGTACCTCCGACGATTCGGGTGGTACCTCCGGCCGACTATCGGTCGAAAATTTTCAAAGTCCCACGGCTCCGGGCGGCACCTCCGAAACGTTTCCGAGCGATTTGCGTCTAAGCGATGAGCGATACGGTGAAATGCTTCGAACGAATGTTTCATGATTTTCGACGGGCTATACGACCCCGTTATCAGATATACGGTAAATGACGCATTTCTCGAAATTTCCGTTTCCGACGCATATTTTTTCATCATTTCGCAAAATCTGTACGCACATTCACAGAGCACGTTAAAAACCACGAAACATTCGTTCGGAACGGTTAATCGTAACTATCACCGTTTCGGTACAAAAAGCGACAAACCGGCTCGGGCGGTACCTCCGACGATTCGGGCGGTACCTCCGGCCGACTATCGGTCGAAAATTTTCAAAGTCCCACGGCTCCGGGCGGCACCTCCGAAACGTTTCCGAGCGATTTGCGTCTAAGCGATGAGCGATACGGTGAAATGCTTCGAACGAATGTTTCATGATTTTCGACGGGCTATACGACCCCGTTATCAGATTTACGGTAAATGACGCATTTCTCGAAATTTCCGTTTCCGACGCATATTTTTTCATCATTTCGCAAAATCTGTACGCACATTCACAGAGCACGTTAAAAACCACGAAACATTCGCTCGGAACGGTTAATCGTAACTATCACCGTTTCGGTACAAAAAGCGACAAACCGGCTCGGGCGGTACCTCCGACGATTCGGGCGGTACCTCCGGCCGACTATCGGTCGAAAATTTTCAAAGTCCCACGGCTCCTGGCGGCACCTCCGAAACGTTTCCGAGCGATTTGCGTCTAAGCGATGAGCGATACGGTGAAATGCTTCGAACGAATGTTTCATGATTTTCGACGGGCTATACGACCCCGTTATCAGATTTACGGTAAATGACGCATTTCTCGAAATTTCCGTTTCCGACGCATATTTTTTCATCATTTCGCAAAATCTGTACGCACATTCACAGAGCACGTTAAAAACCACGAAACATTCGTTCGGAACGGTTAATCGTATCTATCACCGTTTCGGTACAAATAGCGACAAACCGGCTCGGGCGGTATCTCCGACGTTTCGGGCGGTACCTCCGGCCGACTATCGGTCGAAAATTTTCAAAGTCCCACGGCTCCGGGCGGCACCTCCGAAACGTTTCCGAGCGATTTGCGTCTAAGCGATGAGCGATACGGTGAAATGCTTCGAACGAATGTTTCATGATTTTCGACGGGCTATACGACCCCGTTATCAGATTTACGGTAAATGACGCATTTCTCGAAATTTCCGTTTCCGACGCATATTTTTTCATCATTTCGCAAAATCTGTACGCACATTCACAGAGCACGTTAAAAACCACGAAACATTCGTTCGGAACGGTTAATCGTATCTATCACCGTTTCGGTACAAATAGCGACAAACCGGCTCGGGCGGTATCTCCGACGATTCGGGCGGTACCTCCGGCCGACTATCGGTCGAAAATTTTCAAAGTCCCACGGCTCCGGGCGGCACCTCCGAAACGTTTCCGAGCGATTTGCGTCTAAGCGATGAGCGATACGGTGAAATGCTTCGAACGAATGTTTCATGATTTTCGACGGGCTATACGACCCCGTTATCAGATTTACGGTAAATGACGCATTTCTCGAAATTTCCGTTTCCGACGCATATTTTTTCATCATTTCGCAAAATCTGTACGCACATTCACAGAGCACGTTAAAAACCACGAAACATTCGTTCGGAACGGTTAATCGTAACTATCACCGTTTCGGTACAAAAAGCGACAAACCGGCTCGGGCGGTACCTCCGACGATTCGGGCGGTACCTCCGGCCGACTATCGGTCGAAAATTTTCAAAGTCCCACGGCTCCGGGCGGCACCTCCGAAACGTTTCCGAGCGATTTGCGTCTAAGCGATGAGCGATACGGTGAAATGCTTCGAACGAATGTTTCATGATTTTCGACGGGCTATACGACCACGTTATCAGATTTACGGTAAATGACGCATTTCTCGAAATTTCCGTTTCCGACGCATATTTTTTCATCATTTCGCAAAATCTGTACGCACATTCACAGAGCACGTTAAAAACCACGAAACATTCGTTCGGAACGGTTAATCGTAACTATCACCGTTTCGGTACAAAAAGCGACAAACCGGCTCGGGCGGTACCTCCGGCCGACTATCGGTCGAAAATTTTCAAAGTCCCACGGCTCCGGGCGGCACCTCCGAAACGTTTCCGAGCGATTTGCGTCTAAGCGATGAGCGATACGGTGAAATGCTTCGAACGAATGTTTCATGATTTTCGACGGGCTATACGACCCCGTTATCAGATTTACGGTAAATGACGCATTTCTCGAAATTTCCGTTTCCGACGCATATTTTTTCATCATTTCGCAAAATCTGTACGCACATTCACAGAGCACGTTAAAAACCACGAAACATTCGTTCGGAACGGTTAATCGTAACTATCACCGTTTCGGTACAAAAAGCGACAAACCGGCTCGGGCGGTACCTCCGACGATTCGGGCGGTACCTCCGGCCGACTATCGGTCGAAAATTTTCAAAGTCCCACGGCTCCGGGCGGCACCTCCGAAACGTTTCCGAGCGATTTGCGTCTAAGCGATGAGCGATACGGTGAAATGCTTCGAACGAATGTTTCATGATTTTCGACGGGCTATACGACCCCGTTATCAGATTTACGGTAAATGACGCATTTCTCGAAATTTCCGTTTCCGACGCATATTTTTTCATCATTTCGCAAAATCTGTACGCACATTCACAGAGCACGTTAAAAACCACGAAACATTCGTTCGGAACGGTTAATCGTAACTATCACCGTTTCGGTACAAAAAGCGACAAACCGGCTCGGGCGGTACCTCCGACGATTCGGGCGGTACCTCCGGCCGACTATCGGTCGAAAATTTTCAAAGTCCCACGGCTCCGGGCGGCACCTCCGAAACGTTTCCGAGCGATTTGCGTCTAAGCGATGAGCGATACGGTGAAATGCTTCGAACGAATGTTTCATGATTTTCGACGGGCTATACGACCCCGTTATCAGATTTACGGTAAATGACGCATTTCTCGAAATTTCCGTTTCCGACGCATATTTTTTCATCATTTCGCAAAATCTGTACGCACATTCACAGAGCACGTTAAAAACCACGAAACATTCGTTCGGAACGGTTAATCGTAACTATCACCGTTTCGGTACAAAAAGCGACAAACCGGCTCGGGCGGTACCTCCGACGATTCGGGCGGTACCTCCGGCCGACTATCGGTCGAAAATTTTCAAAGTCCCACGGCTCCGGGCGGCACCACCGAAACGTTTCCGAGCGATTTGCGTCTAATCGATGAGCGATACGGTGAAATGCTTCGAACGAATGTTTCATGATTTTCGACGGGCTATACGACCCCGTTATCAGATTTACGGTAAATGACGCATTTCTCGAAATTTCCGTTTCCGACGCATATTTTTTCATCATTTCGCAAAATCTGTACGCACATTCACAGAGCACGTTAAAAACCACGAAACATTCGTTCGGAACGGTTAATCGTAACTATCACCGTTTCGGTACAAAAAGCGACAAACCGGCTCGGGCGGTACCTCCGACGATTCGGGTGGTACCTCCGGCCGACTATCGGTCGAAAATTTTCAAAGTCCCACGGCTCCGGGCGGCACCTCCGAAACGTTTCCGAGCGATTTGCGTCTAAGCGATGAGCGATACGGTGAAATGCTTCGAACGAATGTTTCATGATTTTCGACGGGCTATACGACCCCGTTATCAGATATACGGTAAATGACGCATTTCTCGAAATTTCCGTTTCCGACGCATATTTTTTCATCATTTCGCAAAATCTGTACGCACATTCACAGAGCACGTTAAAAACCACGAAACATTCGTTCGGAACGGTTAATCGTAACTATCACCGTTTCGGTACAAAAAGCGACAAACCGGCTCGGGCGGTACCTCCGACGATTCGGGCGGTACCTCCGGCCGACTATCGGTCGAAAATTTTCAAAGTCCCACGGCTCCGGGCGGCACCTCCGAAACGTTTCCGAGCGATTTGCGTCTAAGCGATGAGCGATACGGTGAAATGCTTCGAACGAATGTTTCATGATTTTCGACGGGCTATACGACCCCGTTATCAGATTTACGGTAAATGACGCATTTCTCGAAATTTCCGTTTCCGACGCATATTTTTTCATCATTTCGCAAAATCTGTACGCACATTCACAGAGCACGTTAAAAACCACGAAACATTCGCTCGGAACGGTTAATCGTAACTATCACCGTTTCGGTACAAAAAGCGACAAACCGGCTCGGGCGGTACCTCCGACGATTCGGGCGGTACCTCCGGCCGACTATCGGTCGAAAATTTTCAAAGTCCCACGGCTCCTGGCGGCACCTCCGAAACGTTTCCGAGCGATTTGCGTCTAAGCGATGAGCGATACGGTGAAATGCTTCGAACGAATGTTTCATGATTTTCGACGGGCTATACGACCCCGTTATCAGATTTACGGTAAATGACGCATTTCTCGAAATTTCCGTTTCCGACGCATATTTTTTCATCATTTCGCAAAATCTGTACGCACATTCACAGAGCACGTTAAAAACCACGAAACATTCGTTCGGAACGGTTAATCGTATCTATCACCGTTTCGGTACAAATAGCGACAAACCGGCTCGGGCGGTATCTCCGACGTTTCGGGCGGTACCTCCGGCCGACTATCGGTCGAAAATTTTCAAAGTCCCACGGCTCCGGGCGGCACCTCCGAAACGTTTCCGAGCGATTTGCGTCTAAGCGATGAGCGATACGGTGAAATGCTTCGAACGAATGTTTCATGATTTTCGACGGGCTATACGACCCCGTTATCAGATTTACGGTAAATGACGCATTTCTCGAAATTTCCGTTTCCGACGCATATTTTTTCATCATTTCGCAAAATCTGTACGCACATTCACAGAGCACGTTAAAAACCACGAAACATTCGTTCGGAACGGTTAATCGTATCTATCACCGTTTCGGTACAAATAGCGACAAACCGGCTCGGGCGGTATCTCCGACGATTCGGGCGGTACCTCCGGCCGACTATCGGTCGAAAATTTTCAAAGTCCCACGGCTCCGGGCGGCACCTCCGAAACGTTTCCGAGCGATTTGCGTCTAAGCGATGAGCGATACGGTGAAATGCTTCGAACGAATGTTTCATGATTTTCGACGGGCTATACGACCCCGTTATCAGATTTACGGTAAATGACGCATTTCTCGAAATTTCCGTTTCCGACGCATATTTTTTCATCATTTCGCAAAATCTGTACGCACATTCACAGAGCACGTTAAAAACCACGAAACATTCGTTCGGAACGGTTAATCGTAACTATCACCGTTTCGGTACAAAAAGCGACAAACCGGCTCGGGCGGTACCTCCGACGATTCGGGCGGTACCTCCGGCCGACTATCGGTCGAAAATTTTCAAAGTCCCACGGCTCCGGGCGGCACCTCCGAAACGTTTCCGAGCGATTTGCGTCTAAGCGATGAGCGATACGGTGAAATGCTTCGAACGAATGTTTCATGATTTTCGACGGGCTATACGACCACGTTATCAGATTTACGGTAAATGACGCATTTCTCGAAATTTCCGTTTCCGACGCATATTTTTTCATCATTTCGCAAAATCTGTACGCACATTCACAGAGCACGTTAAAAACCACGAAACATTCGTTCGGAACGGTTAATCGTAACTATCACCGTTTCGGTACAAAAAGCGACAAACCGGCTCGGGCGGTACCTCCGACGATTCGGGCGGTACCTCCGGCCGACTATCGGTCGAAAATTTTCAAAGTCCCACGGCTCCGGGCGGCACCTCCGAAACGTTTCCGAGCGATTTGCGTCTAAGCGATGAGCGATACGGTGAAATGCTTCGAACGAATGTTTCATGATTTTCGACGGGCTATACGACCCCGTTATCAGATTTACGGTAAATGACGCATTTCTCGAAATTTCCGTTTCCGACGCATATTTTTTCATCATTTCGCAAAATCTGTACGCACATTCACAGAGCACGTTAAAAACCACGAAACATTCGTTCGGAACGGTTAATCGTAACTATCACCGTTTCGGTACAAAAAGCGACAAACCGGCTCGGGCGGTACCTCCGACGATTCGGGCGGTACCTCCGGCCGACTATCGGTCGAAAATTTTCAAAGTCCCACGGCTCCGGGCGGCACCTCCGAAACGTTTCCGAGCGATTTGCGTCTAAGCGATGAGCGATACGGTGAAATGCTTCGAACGAATGTTTCATGATTTTCGACGGGCTATACGACCCCGTTATCAGATTTACGGTAAATGACGCATTTCTCGAAATTTCCGTTTCCGACGCATATTTTTTCATCATTTCGCAAAATCTGTACGCACATTCACAGAGCACGTTAAAAACCACGAAACATTCGTTCGGAACGGTTAATCGTAACTATCACCGTTTCGGTACAAAAAGCGACAAACCGGCTCGGGCGGTACCTCCGACGATTCGGGCGGTACCTCCGGCCGACTATCGGTCGAAAATTTTCAAAGTCCCACGGCTCCGGGCGGCACCACCGAAACGTTTCCGAGCGATTTGCGTCTAATCGATGAGCGATACGGTGAAATGCTTCGAACGAATGTTTCATGATTTTCGACGGGCTATACGACCCCGTTATCAGATTTACGGTAAATGACGCATTTCTCGAAATTTCCGTTTCCGACGCATATTTTTTCATCATTTCGCAAAATCTGTACGCACATTCACAGAGCACGTTAAAAACCACGAAACATTCGTTCGGAACGGTTAATCGTAACTATCACCGTTTCAGTACAAAAAGCGACAAACCGGCTCGGGCGGTACCTCCGACGATTCGGGCGGTACCTCCGGCCGACTATCGGTCGAAAATTTTCAAAGTCCCACGGCTCCGGGCGGCACCTCCGAAACGTTTCCGAGCGATTTGCGTCTAAGCGATGAGCGATACGGTGAAATGCTTCGAACGAATGTTTCATGATTTTCGACGGGCTATACGACCCCGTTATCAGATTTACGGTAAATGACGCATTTCTCGAAATTTCCGTTTCCGACGCATATTTTTTCATCATTTCGCAAAATCTGTACGCACATTCACAGAGCACGTTAAAAACCACGAAACATTCGTTCGGAACGGTTAATCGTAACTATCACCGTTTCGGTACAAAAAGCGACAAACCGGCTCGGGCGGTACCTCCGGCCGACTATCGGTCGAAAATTTTCAAAGTCCCACGGCTCCGGGCGGCACCTCCGAAACGTTTCCGAGCGATTTGCGTCTAAGCGATGAGCGATACGGTGAAATGCTTCGAACGAATGTTTCATGATTTTCGACGGGCTATACGACCCCGTTATCAGATTTACGGTAAATGACGCATTTCTCGAAATTTCCGTTTCCGACGCATATTTTTTCATCATTTCGCAAAATCTGTACGCACATTCACAGAGCACGTTAAAAACCACGAAACATTCGTTCGGAACGGTTAATCGTAACTATCACCGTTTCGGTACAAAAAGCGACAAACCGGCTCGGGCGGTACCTCCGACGATTCGGGCGGTACCTCCGGCCGACTATCGGTCGAAAATTTTCAAAGTCCCACGGCTCCGGGCGGCACCTCCGAAACGTTTCCGAGCGATTTGCGTCTAAGCGATGAGCGATACGGTGAAATGCTTCGAACGAATGTTTCATGATTTTCGACGGGCTATACGACCCCGTTATCAGATTTACGGTAAATGACGCATTTCTCGAAATTTCCGTTTCCGACGCATATTTTTTCATCATTTCGCAAAATCTGTACGCACATTCACAGAGCACGTTAAAAACCACGAAACATTCGTTCGGAACGGTTAATCGTAACTATCACCGTTTCGGTACAAAAAGCGACAAACCGGCTCGGGCGGTACCTCCGACGATTCGGGCGGTACCTCCGGCCGACTATCGGTCGAAAATTTTCAAAGTCCCACGGCTCCGGGCGGCACCTCCGAAACGTTTCCGAGCGATTTGCGTCTAAGCGATGAGCGATACGGTGAAATGCTTCGAACGAATGTTTCATGATTTTCGACGGGCTATACGACCCCGTTATCAGATTTACGGTAAATGACGCATTTCTCGAAATTTCCGTTTCCGACGCATATTTTTTCATCATTTCGCAAAATCTGTACGCACATTCACAGAGCACGTTAAAAACCACGAAACATTCGTTCGGAACGGTTAATCGTAACTATCACCGTTTCGGTACAAAAAGCGACAAACCGGCTCGGGCGGTACCTCCGACGATTCGGGCGGTACCTCCGGCCGACTATCGGTCGAAAATTTTCAAAGTCCCACGGCTCCGGGCGGCACCACCGAAACGTTTCCGAGCGATTTGCGTCTAATCGATGAGCGATACGGTGAAATGCTTCGAACGAATGTTTCATGATTTTCGACGGGCTATACGACCCCGTTATCAGATTTACGGTAAATGACGCATTTCTCGAAATTTCCGTTTCCGACGCATATTTTTTCATCATTTCGCAAAATCTGTACGCACATTCACAGAGCACGTTAAAAACCACGAAACATTCGTTCGGAACGGTTAATCGTAACTATCACCGTTTCGGTACAAAAAGCGACAAACCGGCTCGGGCGGTACCTCCGACGATTCGGGTGGTACCTCCGGCCGACTATCGGTCGAAAATTTTCAAAGTCCCACGGCTCCGGGCGGCACCTCCGAAACGTTTCCGAGCGATTTGCGTCTAAGCGATGAGCGATACGGTGAAATGCTTCGAACGAATGTTTCATGATTTTCGACGGGCTATACGACCCCGTTATCAGATATACGGTAAATGACGCATTTCTCGAAATTTCCGTTTCCGACGCATATTTTTTCATCATTTCGCAAAATCTGTACGCACATTCACAGAGCACGTTAAAAACCACGAAACATTCGTTCGGAACGGTTAATCGTAACTATCACCGTTTCGGTACAAAAAGCGACAAACCGGCTCGGGCGGTACCTCCGACGATTCGGGCGGTACCTCCGGCCGACTATCGGTCGAAAATTTTCAAAGTCCCACGGCTCCGGGCGGCACCTCCGAAACGTTTCCGAGCGATTTGCGTCTAAGCGATGAGCGATACGGTGAAATGCTTCGAACGAATGTTTCATGATTTTCGACGGGCTATACGACCCCGTTATCAGATTTACGGTAAATGACGCATTTCTCGAAATTTCCGTTTCCGACGCATATTTTTTCATCATTTCGCAAAATCTGTACGCACATTCACAGAGCACGTTAAAAACCACGAAACATTCGCTCGGAACGGTTAATCGTAACTATCACCGTTTCGGTACAAAAAGCGACAAACCGGCTCGGGCGGTACCTCCGACGATTCGGGCGGTACCTCCGGCCGACTATCGGTCGAAAATTTTCAAAGTCCCACGGCTCCTGGCGGCACCTCCGAAACGTTTCCGAGCGATTTGCGTCTAAGCGATGAGCGATACGGTGAAATGCTTCGAACGAATGTTTCATGATTTTCGACGGGCTATACGACCCCGTTATCAGATTTACGGTAAATGACGCATTTCTCGAAATTTCCGTTTCCGACGCATATTTTTTCATCATTTCGCAAAATCTGTACGCACATTCACAGAGCACGTTAAAAACCACGAAACATTCGTTCGGAACGGTTAATCGTATCTATCACCGTTTCGGTACAAATAGCGACAAACCGGCTCGGGCGGTATCTCCGACGTTTCGGGCGGTACCTCCGGCCGACTATCGGTCGAAAATTTTCAAAGTCCCACGGCTCCGGGCGGCACCTCCGAAACGTTTCCGAGCGATTTGCGTCTAAGCGATGAGCGATACGGTGAAATGCTTCGAACGAATGTTTCATGATTTTCGACGGGCTATACGACCCCGTTATCAGATTTACGGTAAATGACGCATTTCTCGAAATTTCCGTTTCCGACGCATATTTTTTCATCATTTCGCAAAATCTGTACGCACATTCACAGAGCACGTTAAAAACCACGAAACATTCGTTCGGAACGGTTAATCGTATCTATCACCGTTTCGGTACAAATAGCGACAAACCGGCTCGGGCGGTATCTCCGACGATTCGGGCGGTACCTCCGGCCGACTATCGGTCGAAAATTTTCAAAGTCCCACGGCTCCGGGCGGCACCTCCGAAACGTTTCCGAGCGATTTGCGTCTAAGCGATGAGCGATACGGTGAAATGCTTCGAACGAATGTTTCATGATTTTCGACGGGCTATACGACCCCGTTATCAGATTTACGGTAAATGACGCATTTCTCGAAATTTCCGTTTCCGACGCATATTTTTTCATCATTTCGCAAAATCTGTACGCACATTCACAGAGCACGTTAAAAACCACGAAACATTCGTTCGGAACGGTTAATCGTAACTATCACCGTTTCGGTACAAAAAGCGACAAACCGGCTCGGGCGGTACCTCCGACGATTCGGGCGGTACCTCCGGCCGACTATCGGTCGAAAATTTTCAAAGTCCCACGGCTCCGGGCGGCACCTCCGAAACGTTTCCGAGCGATTTGCGTCTAAGCGATGAGCGATACGGTGAAATGCTTCGAACGAATGTTTCATGATTTTCGACGGGCTATACGACCACGTTATCAGATTTACGGTAAATGACGCATTTCTCGAAATTTCCGTTTCCGACGCATATTTTTTCATCATTTCGCAAAATCTGTACGCACATTCACAGAGCACGTTAAAAACCACGAAACATTCGTTCGGAACGGTTAATCGTAACTATCACCGTTTCGGTACAAAAAGCGACAAACCGGCTCGGGCGGTACCTCCGACGATTCGGGCGGTACCTCCGGCCGACTATCGGTCGAAAATTTTCAAAGTCCCACGGCTCCGGGCGGCACCTCCGAAACGTTTCCGAGCGATTTGCGTCTAAGCGATGAGCGATACGGTGAAATGCTTCGAACGAATGTTTCATGATTTTCGACGGGCTATACGACCCCGTTATCAGATTTACGGTAAATGACGCATTTCTCGAAATTTCCGTTTCCGACGCATATTTTTTCATCATTTCGCAAAATCTGTACGCACATTCACAGAGCACGTTAAAAACCACGAAACATTCGTTCGGAACGGTTAATCGTAACTATCACCGTTTCGGTACAAAAAGCGACAAACCGGCTCGGGCGGTACCTCCGACGATTCGGGCGGTACCTCCGGCCGACTATCGGTCGAAAATTTTCAAAGTCCCACGGCTCCGGGCGGCACCTCCGAAACGTTTCCGAGCGATTTGCGTCTAAGCGATGAGCGATACGGTGAAATGCTTCGAACGAATGTTTCATGATTTTCGACGGGCTATACGACCCCGTTATCAGATTTACGGTAAATGACGCATTTCTCGAAATTTCCGTTTCCGACGCATATTTTTTCATCATTTCGCAAAATCTGTACGCACATTCACAGAGCACGTTAAAAACCACGAAACATTCGTTCGGAACGGTTAATCGTAACTATCACCGTTTCGGTACAAAAAGCGACAAACCGGCTCGGGCGGTACCTCCGACGATTCGGGCGGTACCTCCGGCCGACTATCGGTCGAAAATTTTCAAAGTCCCACGGCTCCGGGCGGCACCACCGAAACGTTTCCGAGCGATTTGCGTCTAATCGATGAGCGATACGGTGAAATGCTTCGAACGAATGTTTCATGATTTTCGACGGGCTATACGACCCCGTTATCAGATTTACGGTAAATGACGCATTTCTCGAAATTTCCGTTTCCGACGCATATTTTTTCATCATTTCGCAAAATCTGTACGCACATTCACAGAGCACGTTAAAAACCACGAAACATTCGTTCGGAACGGTTAATCGTAACTATCACCGTTTCAGTACAAAAAGCGACAAACCGGCTCGGGCGGTACCTCCGACGATTCGGGCGGTACCTCCGGCCGACTATCGGTCGAAAATTTTCAAAGTCCCACGGCTCCGGGCGGCACCTCCGAAACGTTTCCGAGCGATTTGCGTCTAAGCGATGAGCGATACGGTGAAATGCTTCGAACGAATGTTTCATGATTTTCGACGGGCTATACGACCCCGTTATCAGATTTACGGTAAATGACGCATTTCTCGAAATTTCCGTTTCCGACGCATATTTTTTCATCATTTCGCAAAATCTGTACGCACATTCACAGAGCACGTTAAAAACCACGAAACATTCGTTCGGAACGGTTAATCGTAACTATCACCGTTTCGGTACAAAAAGCGACAAACCGGCTCGGGCGGTACCTCCGGCCGACTATCGGTCGAAAATTTTCAAAGTCCCACGGCTCCGGGCGGCACCTCCGAAACGTTTCCGAGCGATTTGCGTCTAAGCGATGAGCGATACGGTGAAATGCTTCGAACGAATGTTTCATGATTTTCGACGGGCTATACGACCCCGTTATCAGATTTACGGTAAATGACGCATTTCTCGAAATTTCCGTTTCCGACGCATATTTTTTCATCATTTCGCAAAATCTGTACGCACATTCACAGAGCACGTTAAAAACCACGAAACATTCGTTCGGAACGGTTAATCGTAACTATCACCGTTTCGGTACAAAAAGCGACAAACCGGCTCGGGCGGTACCTCCGACGATTCGGGCGGTACCTCCGGCCGACTATCGGTCGAAAATTTTCAAAGTCCCACGGCTCCGGGCGGCACCTCCGAAACGTTTCCGAGCGATTTGCGTCTAAGCGATGAGCGATACGGTGAAATGCTTCGAACGAATGTTTCATGATTTTCGACGGGCTATACGACCCCGTTATCAGATTTACGGTAAATGACGCATTTCTCGAAATTTCCGTTTCCGACGCATATTTTTTCATCATTTCGCAAAATCTGTACGCACATTCACAGAGCACGTTAAAAACCACGAAACATTCGTTCGGAACGGTTAATCGTAACTATCACCGTTTCGGTACAAAAAGCGACAAACCGGCTCGGGCGGTACCTCCGACGATTCGGGCGGTACCTCCGGCCGACTATCGGTCGAAAATTTTCAAAGTCCCACGGCTCCGGGCGGCACCTCCGAAACGTTTCCGAGCGATTTGCGTCTAAGCGATGAGCGATACGGTGAAATGCTTCGAACGAATGTTTCATGATTTTCGACGGGCTATACGACCCCGTTATCAGATTTACGGTAAATGACGCATTTCTCGAAATTTCCGTTTCCGACGCATATTTTTTCATCATTTCGCAAAATCTGTACGCACATTCACAGAGCACGTTAAAAACCACGAAACATTCGTTCGGAACGGTTAATCGTAACTATCACCGTTTCGGTACAAAAAGCGACAAACCGGCTCGGGCGGTACCTCCGACGATTCGGGCGGTACCTCCGGCCGACTATCGGTCGAAAATTTTCAAAGTCCCACGGCTCCGGGCGGCACCACCGAAACGTTTCCGAGCGATTTGCGTCTAATCGATGAGCGATACGGTGAAATGCTTCGAACGAATGTTTCATGATTTTCGACGGGCTATACGACCCCGTTATCAGATTTACGGTAAATGACGCATTTCTCGAAATTTCCGTTTCCGACGCATATTTTTTCATCATTTCGCAAAATCTGTACGCACATTCACAGAGCACGTTAAAAACCACGAAACATTCGTTCGGAACGGTTAATCGTAACTATCACCGTTTCGGTACAAAAAGCGACAAACCGGCTCGGGCGGTACCTCCGACGATTCGGGTGGTACCTCCGGCCGACTATCGGTCGAAAATTTTCAAAGTCCCACGGCTCCGGGCGGCACCTCCGAAACGTTTCCGAGCGATTTGCGTCTAAGCGATGAGCGATACGGTGAAATGCTTCGAACGAATGTTTCATGATTTTCGACGGGCTATACGACCCCGTTATCAGATATACGGTAAATGACGCATTTCTCGAAATTTCCGTTTCCGACGCATATTTTTTCATCATTTCGCAAAATCTGTACGCACATTCACAGAGCACGTTAAAAACCACGAAACATTCGTTCGGAACGGTTAATCGTAACTATCACCGTTTCGGTACAAAAAGCGACAAACCGGCTCGGGCGGTACCTCCGACGATTCGGGCGGTACCTCCGGCCGACTATCGGTCGAAAATTTTCAAAGTCCCACGGCTCCGGGCGGCACCTCCGAAACGTTTCCGAGCGATTTGCGTCTAAGCGATGAGCGATACGGTGAAATGCTTCGAACGAATGTTTCATGATTTTCGACGGGCTATACGACCCCGTTATCAGATTTACGGTAAATGACGCATTTCTCGAAATTTCCGTTTCCGACACATATTTTTTCATCATTTCGCAAAATCTGTACGCACATTCACAGAGCACGTTAAAAACCACGAAACATTCGCTCGGAACGGTTAATCGTAACTATCACCGTTTCGGTACAAAAAGCGACAAACCGGCTCGGGCGGTACCTCCGACGATTCGGGCGGTACCTCCGGCCGACTATCGGTCGAAAATTTTCAAAGTCCCACGGCTCCTGGCGGCACCTCCGAAACGTTTCCGAGCGATTTGCGTCTAAGCGATGAGCGATACGGTGAAATGCTTCGAACGAATGTTTCATGATTTTCGACGGGCTATACGACCCCGTTATCAGATTTACGGTAAATGACGCATTTCTCGAAATTTCCGTTTCCGACGCATATTTTTTCATCATTTCGCAAAATCTGTACGCACATTCACAGAGCACGTTAAAAACCACGAAACATTCGTTCGGAACGGTTAATCGTATCTATCACCGTTTCGGTACAAATAGCGACAAACCGGCTCGGGCGGTATCTCCGACGTTTCGGGCGGTACCTCCGGCCGACTATCGGTCGAAAATTTTCAAAGTCCCACGGCTCCGGGCGGCACCTCCGAAACGTTTCCGAGCGATTTGCGTCTAAGCGATGAGCGATACGGTGAAATGCTTCGAACGAATGTTTCATGATTTTCGACGGGCTATACG
>CASCJU010000070.1:82500-87500 GCA_949152495.1 Lasius fuliginosus | reverse complement strand
CTCCTCACTTTCCTCTTGTGCCTTCCACCTCTAAATATATATTTAATGCAAATTGCATTTCACAGTTTTAAACTTATAAAAAAGATCATACTCATTCTCATTCTCCCAATGTAAATGCGCGGGTCTCGTAGGACCGCGCGCGATTTACCCTGACGCTAGATCGACGATGCCGATGCTTAGAGACGTCGAGGATAAAATCTGTCCGTCGTACGTTTAGCACGACGGTAGTTATCTTTCGCTACGGCGTACAAAGCGAGCGGGAATAGCATTATTGCCTTCCGCCACTCGTATCCGTGGAGTAAACGTTCGGTAAGCGCGACGATTCCACTGCTACGTTACGTATCGAAACGAGAGAGAATCGCGCGGCCAACACACTAGATGCGTGCGCGCCACATATGAGCCATTCGGTCTTGCGACACCGACTCGTGGCAATGATGTGCTTAACAAACAGGTGTGTGGTGTATTATATGTTGCGCCGCGATAGAGCGACGACGAACGAGACGAACGCACCGTATCCGTTCACCAGAGACTTGTTCTTCCCGGTTATAATGTTGTTTCGTAAAAACTTCGAGAATACGAACGAAACGTGCGAGACGCAAAGAACGGATCCGTCGATCCGTCCTTCTCGCGTGACCGACTCGTTCCGACGCGTCGAGCGCGACGTACTGCTAACTATAACTCCTCTTATAATACCCAACCGACCGGCCAGGCGGTCGGCGACGCACGGTCGGTCCGTAAACGCGTGCGTCGAAACGCTCCCGAAGGCGTTATAGACGGGACTCAGAGTCGCTGAGCGAGATCGTCACTTTACGAGACGTCCAACAGGACTAGTCCCGATAACATTATTGGTCTTGTGTTTCGTACATAGAACATATCTCGTGGAGAACGCACGAAGTGTCCGAGACGCGAAGAACGCGCTCCGCTCGATCGTCCGTCCGACTCGTTCGACTCGTTCGACGCGCCGAGCGCGACGCACCTCTTATAGTACCCAACCGGCCGACCAGGCGGTCGGCGACGCACGGTCCTACGAGCGGCCGCGTACCCGCGCGAGCGCAGAAGAGCTAGCGCAGTCGAGACATGGACGGCACCTCCGGCCGACTATCGGTCGAAAATTTTCAAAGTCCCACGGCTCCGGGCGGCACCTCCGAAACGTTTACGAGCGATTTGCGTCTAAGCGATGAGCGATACGGTGAAATGCTTCGAACGAATGTTTCATGATTTTCGACGGGCTATACGACCCCGTTATCAGATTTACGGTAAATGACGCATTTCTCGAAATTTCCGTTTCCGACGCATATTTTTTCATCATTTCGCAAAATCTGTACGCACATTCACAGAGCACGTTAAAAACCACGAAACATTCGTTCGGAACGGTTAATCGTAACTATCACCGTTTCGGTACAAAAAGCGACAAACCGGCTCGGGCGGTACCTCCGACGATTCGGGCGGTACCTCCGGCCGACTATCGGTCGAAAATTTTCAAAGTCCCACGGCTCCGGGCGGCACCTCCGAAACGTTTCCGAGCGATTTGCGTCTAAGCGATGAGCGATACGGTGAAATGCTTCGAACGAATGTTTCATGATTTTCGACGGGCTATACGACCCCGTTATCAGATTTACGGTAAATGACGCATTTCTCGAAATTTCCGTTTCCGACGCATATTTTTTCATCATTTCGCAAAATCTGTACGCACATTCACAGAGCACGTTAAAAACCACGAAACATTCGTTCGGAACGGTTAATCGTAACTATCACCGTTTCGGTACAAAAAGCGACAAACCGGCTCGGGCGGTACCTCCGACGATTCGGGCGGTACCTCCGGCCGACTATCGGTCGAAAATTTTCAAAGTCCCACGGCTCCGGGCGGCACCTCCGAAACGTTTCCGAGCGATTTGCGTCTAAGCGATGAGCGATACGGTGAAATGCTTCGAACGAATGTTTCATGATTTTCGACGGGCTATACGACCCCGTTATCAGATTTACGGTAAATGACGCATTTCTCGAAATTTCCGTTTCCGACGCATATTTTTTCATCATTTCGCAAAATCTGTACGCACATTCACAGAGCACGTTAAAAACCACGAAACATTCGTTCGGAACGGTTAATCGTAACTATCACCGTTTCGGTACAAAAAGCGACAAACCGGCTCGGGCGGTACCTCCGACGATTCGGGCGGTACCTCCGGCCGACTATCGGTCGAAAATTTTCAAAGTCCCACGGCTCCGGGCGGCACCTCCGAAACGTTTCCGAGCGATTTGCGTCTAAGCGATGAGCGATACGGTGAAATGCTTCGAACGAATGTTTCATGATTTTCGACGGGCTATACGACCCCGTTATCAGATTTACGGTAAATGACGCATTTCTCGAAATTTCCGTTTCCGACGCATATTTTTTCATCATTTCGCAAAATCTGTACGCACATTCACAGAGCACGTTAAAAACCACGAAACATTCGTTCGGAACGGTTAATCGTAACTATCACCGTTTCGGTACAAAAAGCGACAAACCGGCTCGGGCGGTACCTCCGACGATTCGGGCGGTACCTCCGGCCGACTATCGGTCGAAAATTTTCAAAGTCCCACGGCTCCGGGCGGCACCTCCGAAACGTTTCCGAGCGATTTGCGTCTAAGCGATGAGCGATACGGTGAAATGCTTCGAACGAATGTTTCATGATTTTCGACGGGCTATACGACCCCGTTATCAGATTTACGGTAAATGACGCATTTCTCGAAATTTCCGTTTCCGACGCATATTTTTTCATCATTTCGCAAAATCTGTACGCACATTCACAGAGCACGTTAAAAACCACGAAACATTCGTTCGGAACGGTTAATCGTAACTATCACCGTTTCGGTACAAAAAGCGACAAACCGGCTCGGGCGGTACCTCCGACGATTCGGGCGGTACCTCCGGCCGACTATCGGTCGAAAATTTTCAAAGTCCCACGGCTCCGGGCGGCACCTCCGAAACGTTTCCGAGCGATTTGCGTCTAAGCGATGAGCGATACGGTGAAATGCTTCGAACGAATGTTTCATGATTTTCGACGGGCTATACGACCCCGTTATCAGATTTACGGTAAATGACGCATTTCTCGAAATTTCCGTTTCCGACGCATATTTTTTCATCATTTCGCAAAATCTGTACGCACATTCACAGAGCACGTTAAAAACCACGAAACATTCGTTCGGAACGGTTAATCGTAACTATCACCGTTTCGGTACAAAAAGCGACAAACCGGCTCGGGCGGTACCTCCGACGATTCGGGCGGTACCTCCGGCCGACTATCGGTCGAAAATTTTCAAAGTCCCACGGCTCCGGGCGGCACCTCCGAAACGTTTCCGAGCGATTTGCGTCTAAGCGATGAGCGATACGGTGAAATGCTTCGAACGAATGTTTCATGATTTTCGACGGGCTATACGACCCCGTTATCAGATTTACGGTAAATGACGCATTTCTCGAAATTTCCGTTTCCGACGCATATTTTTTCATCATTTCGCAAAATCTGTACGCACATTCACAGAGCACGTTAAAAACCACGAAACATTCGTTCGGAACGGTTAATCGTAACTATCACCGTTTCGGTACAAAAAGCGACAAACCGGCTCGGGCGGTACCTCCGACGATTCGGGCGGTACCTCCGGCCGACTATCGGTCGAAAATTTTCAAAGTCCCACGGCTCCGGGCGGCACCTCCGAAACGTTTCCGAGCGATTTGCGTCTAAGCGATGAGCGATACGGTGAAATGCTTCGAACGAATGTTTCATGATTTTCGACGGGCTATACGACCCCGTTATCAGATTTACGGTAAATGACGCATTTCTCGAAATTTCCGTTTCCGACGCATATTTTTTCCATCATTTCGCAAAATCTGTACGCACATTCACAGAGCACGTTAAAAACCACGAAACATTCGTTCGGAACGGTTAATCGTAACTATCACCGTTTCGGTACAAAAAGCGACAAACCGGCTCGGGCGGTACCTCCGACGATTCGGGCGGTACCTCCGGCCGACTATCGGTCGAAAATTTTCAAAGTCCCACGGCTCCGGGCGGCACCTCCGAAACGTTTCCGAGCGATTTGCGTCTAAGCGATGAGCGATACGGTGAAATGCTTCGAACGAATGTTTCATGATTTTCGACGGGCTATACGACCCCGTTATCAGATTTACGGTAAATGACGCATTTCTCGAAATTTCCGTTTCCGACGCATATTTTTTCATCATTTCGCAAAATCTGTACGCACATTCACAGAGCACGTTAAAAACCACGAAACATTCGTTCGGAACGGTTAATCGTAACTATCACCGTTTCGGTACAAAAAGCGACAAACCGGCTCGGGCGGTACCTCCGACGATTCGGGCGGTACCTCCGGCCGACTATCGGTCGAAAATTTTCAAAGTCCCACGGCTCCGGGCGGCACCTCCGAAACGTTTCCGAGCGATTTGCGTCTAAGCGATGAGCGATACGGTGAAATGCTTCGAACGAATGTTTCATGATTTTCGACGGGCTATACGACCCCGTTATCAGATTTACGGTAAATGACGCATTTCTCGAAATTTCCGTTTCCGACGCATATTTTTTCATCATTTCGCAAAATCTGTACGCACATTCACAGAGCACGTTAAAAACCACGAAACATTCGTTCGGAACGGTTAATCGTAACTATCACCGTTTCGGTACAAAAAGCGACAAACCGGCTCGGGCGGTACCTCCGACGATTCGGGCGGTACCTCCGGCCGACTATCGGTCGAAAATTTTCAAAGTCCCACGGCTCCGGGCGGCACCTCCGAAACGTTTCCGAGCGATTTGCGTCTAAGCGATGAGCGATACGGTGAAATGCTTCGAACGAATGTTTCATGATTTTCGACGGGCTATACGACCCCGTTATCAGATTTACGGTAAATGACGCATTTCTCGAAATTTCCGTTTCCGACGCATATTTTTTCATCATTTCGCAAAATCTGTACGCACATTCACAGAGCACGTTAAAAACCACGAAAC
>CASCJU010000070.1:75000-77500 GCA_949152495.1 Lasius fuliginosus | reverse complement strand
TCCGCGGGACATCGCCGACCGACGCGAAGCCAGCGCCGCTGACGATGAATCTCCCCGTTCGATCTTTTGGGTTTCTTAGGTTTACCCCTGAACGGTTTCACGTACTCTTGAACTCTCTCTTCAAAGTTCTTTTCAACTTTCCCTCACGGTACTTGTTCGCTATCGGTCTCGTGGTCGTATTTAGCCTTAGATGGAGTTTACCACCCACTTAGAGCTGCACTCTCAAGCAACCCGACTCTAAGGAGAGATCCTCCCGAGACGCGCACCGGTCGCTACGGGCCTGGCACCCTCTACGGGTAAGTGGCCCCATTCAAGATGGACTTGGACGCGACGCGACACCTCGGGATAAGCGGATCCTCCCAAACACCACATTTCCCTGCGGCGGAACCGCGGGATTCGGTGCTGGGCTCTTTCCTGTTCGCTCGCCGCTACTAAGGAAATCCTAGTTAGTTTCTTTTCCTCCGCTTAATAATATGCTTAAATTCAGCGGGTAATCTCGCCTGCTCTGAGGTCGTCGAAGTTTGGTTTATTAGCCGCCGCCTTCCTCCGCGTCGCTCTCCTTCCTCTCTTTCCTTTCCCCCTCCGTAGAGACGGAGAAAAGAACTCAGCAGTGAGAGAGTGAGCGTCGACGAGAGAGCAGCAGCAGCAGCAGCATACGACGAGAGAGCTGTAATATAGTAGTAGTCACAGTAATACACGCCTCTCGCACCGCGCTAACGAGTAGGGGAGAAAAGAAATATTCGAGATTTCTACAAATGTTGCGCGCGCCTCGACGGGGACGCGAGAGATACGTTACTTCCCTCCTCCTCTCTTACAAAACATCTAGGATGTTTTGTTGGGCGAATCGATTCGACGAGTACACGACGACGCGTGCCGGTCCTCTGTGTCTCTCGTGTTTACGAGAATTTCGTGGACTCGGACACGCGGTCGGCTCGCGATTCACCCTACTAGAAAGTAAGGGAAACTCTTGCTCGATCTCTCAGCGTACCGCCGTAAGACGACGCGCCGTTCTCTCTTTTCCTACTACCGTGTGTACGCGGGCAAGGGCGTCCTCGCTTAAGACGCGCGCGCGCGCTGGCGCACCGAGAGACGGGATAGGTTTCTTCGCTCGATCGAGTGTGCGAGATAAATACGTGGCTCTCAACGGAGCGCGACGTACGGACGATATGAATAATGAAACACGAACGACGGGCGGCGCTAGGAAAGACATCCGTCCTCCTTTTGGCGGTATTCTATTATTTTCTCGCTACATCATTGTCGTAGCGATGCGTTCGAGGTGTCGCGCCGTCGTTTCGCTATTCCTTCTTCTCTCGTTACACACAACTCAATTCCTTCCATCCACGTCCTCTTCTTTAGAGGACACGGTGTCTCTGGGCGCGCGCGTACGCTTATCTTTTAAACGCATGTAACGCTCTCATTCCTCATTGTGTCATTTCAGACGACGGCCAAGGGTGCCCCGACCCGTTTCGGGCGGCACAGCACCTCGGGCGAACGTCCAACGATCGCTCGTACGCCTTCCTGTACGCACAAGTGCACAGTGCACAGCGACGCGCAAGTGTGGGCGCGTCGTGGCCGTGCGGCGCGCATAGGGGCGCAAGCAGTTTAGGGGTACTAAAACGACCCTCAGCCAGGCGTGGTCCGGGAATTGTATCCGTGGACCGCAATGTGCGTTCGAAATGTCGATGTTCATGTGTCCTGCAGTTCACAAGTTGACGCGCAATTAGCTGCGTTCTTCATCGACCCACGAGCCAAGTGATCCACCGTTCAGGGTAATCGTTTTACATTTATTGCGTTTGGTCTGTGCGAAACGCTTCGTTCATCCATCGTAGTCTCCTCTCAAAGAGAGAGAGAGAAAACCGTGGCCCTTCGATCAGCCTGGCCGCGCGTCCGAGCACGCGCGGACCGCCGCCTCCGCGGAGGCTACGGCACAAAGTTGTTGTGCTTCGATCGGAGCGTCTCTCACCGTAAATGGAAGAGCCGGGGCGGAAGTTCTTTGAAAAAACCGTCGGACGGAGGTCGTCGTAAGACGACTACCCCCCGTCCTCTCGCTCGTGCGCTCGCTGTGATCGGCTGTTCCTCGCACGCTGGCCGCTGCCCCGACGTTGCTGGGGAGGGCGCGTTGACGAGTGCTGACACACAAGCGCGCGCGCGGGCGTAGGTTACCACCGGTTCGCGCTCAACGCCGAATCGACGCTCTGCGCGAGCGTGATCGCGAAGCGTCTCGCTCCGAATCGCACGTATACTTGTTTCGCAAGGCGTGCGTCTCGGATATTTTACGCACGCTCTGCTCGACGCGACGACGAACACCGCAGGCGCGCTGCTGACTTCCCTCGCTCGCGGGTTGTCAGAGGCGCGCGGCATCTTGCGTCGCGTCGAACATCTTCCGTCAATTCCAATATGTATATATATATAACATATATTCTCTTTTCTGTTTCCTTTGTCCATTCAGTCGCCGACTGCTGCGAGCGCGCGTCTCTCTCCGAAAGAAGGTAGACTCTCG
>CASCJU010000070.1:55000-72500 GCA_949152495.1 Lasius fuliginosus | reverse complement strand
TTATTGCCTTCCGCCACTCGTATCCGTGGAGTAAACGTTCGGTAAGCGCGACGATTCCACTGCTACGTTACGTATCGAAACGAGAGAGAATCGCGCGGCCAACACACTAGATGCGTGCGCGCCACATATGAGCCATTCGGTCTTGCGACACCGACTCGTGGCAATGATGTGCTTAACAAACAGGTGTGTGGTGTATTATATGTTGCGCCGCGATAGAGCGACGACGAACGAGACGAACGCACCGTATCCGTTCACCAGAGACTTGTTCTTCCCGGTTATAATGTTGTTTCGTAAAAACTTCGAGAATACGAACGAAACGTGCGAGACGCAAAGAACGGATCCGTCGATCCGTCCTTCTCGCGTGACCGACTCGTTCCGACGCGTCGAGCGCGACGTACTGCTAACTATAACTCCTCTTATAATACCCAACCGACCGGCCAGGCGGTCGGCGACGCACGGTCGGTCCGTAAACGCGTGCGTCGAAACGCTCCCGAAGGCGTTATAGACGGGACTCAGAGTCGCTGAGCGAGATCGTCACTTTACGAGACGTCCAACAGGACTAGTCCCGATAACATTATTGGTCTTGTGTTTCGTACATAGAACATATCTCGTGGAGAACGCACGAAGTGTCCGAGACGCGAAGAACGCGCTCCGCTCGATCGTCCGTCCGACTCGTTCGACTCGTTCGACGCGCCGAGCGCGACGCACCTCTTATAGTACCCAACCGGCCGGCCAGGCGGTCGGCGACGCACGGTCCTACGAGCGGCCGCGTACCCGCGCGAGCGCAGAAGAGGTAGCGCAGTCGAGACATGGACGGCACCTCCGGCCGACTATCGGTCGAAAATTTTCAAAGTCCCACGGCTCCGGGCGGCACCTCCGAAACGTTTACGAGCGATTTGCGTCTAAGCGATGAGCGATACGGTGAAATGCTTCGAACGAATGTTTCATGATTTTCGACGGGCTATACGACCCCGTTATCAGATTTACGGTAAATGACGCATTTCTCGAAATTTCCGTTTCCGACGCATATTTTTTCATCATTTCGCAAAATCTGTACGCACATTCACAGAGCACGTTAAAAACCACGAAACATTCGTTCGGAACGGTTAATCGTAACTATCACCGTTTCGGTACAAAAAGCGACAAACCGGCTCGGGCGGTACCTCCGACGATTCGGGCGGTACCTCCGGCCGACTATCGGTCGAAAATTTTCAAAGTCCCACGGCTCCGGGCGGCACCTCCGAAACGTTTCCGAGCGATTTGCGTCTAAGCGATGAGCGATACGGTGAAATGCTTCGAACGAATGTTTCATGATTTTCGACGGGCTATACGACCCCGTTATCAGATTTACGGTAAATGACGCATTTCTCGAAATTTCCGTTTCCGACGCATATTTTTTCATCATTTCGCAAAATCTGTACGCACATTCACAGAGCACGTTAAAAACCACGAAACATTCGTTCGGAACGGTTAATCGTAACTATCACCGTTTCGGTACAAAAAGCGACAAACCGGCTCGGGCGGTACCTCCGACGATTCGGGCGGTACCTCCGGCCGACTATCGGTCGAAAATTTTCAAAGTCCCACGGCTCCGGGCGGCACCTCCGAAACGTTTCCGAGCGATTTGCGTCTAAGCGATGAGCGATACGGTGAAATGCTTCGAACGAATGTTTCATGATTTTCGACGGGCTATACGACCCCGTTATCAGATTTACGGTAAATGACGCATTTCTCGAAATTTCCGTTTCCGACGCATATTTTTTCATCATTTCGCAAAATCTGTACGCACATTCACAGAGCACGTTAAAAACCACGAAACATTCGTTCGGAACGGTTAATCGTAACTATCACCGTTTCGGTACAAAAAGCGACAAACCGGCTCGGGCGGTACCTCCGACGATTCGGGCGGTACCTCCGGCCGACTATCGGTCGAAAATTTTCAAAGTCCCACGGCTCCGGGCGGCACCTCCGAAACGTTTCCGAGCGATTTGCGTCTAAGCGATGAGCGATACGGTGAAATGCTTCGAACGAATGTTTCATGATTTTCGACGGGCTATACGACCCCGTTATCAGATTTACGGTAAATGACGCATTTCTCGAAATTTCCGTTTCCGACGCATATTTTTTCATCATTTCGCAAAATCTGTACGCACATTCACAGAGCACGTTAAAAACCACGAAACATTCGTTCGGAACGGTTAATCGTAACTATCACCGTTTCGGTACAAAAAGCGACAAACCGGCTCGGGCGGTACCTCCGACGATTCGGGCGGTACCTCCGGCCGACTATCGGTCGAAAATTTTCAAAGTCCCACGGCTCCGGGCGGCACCTCCGAAACGTTTCCGAGCGATTTGCGTCTAAGCGATGAGCGATACGGTGAAATGCTTCGAACGAATGTTTCATGATTTTCGACGGGCTATACGACCCCGTTATCAGATTTACGGTAAATGACGCATTTCTCGAAATTTCCGTTTCCGACGCATATTTTTTCATCATTTCGCAAAATCTGTACGCACATTCACAGAGCACGTTAAAAACCACGAAACATTCGTTCGGAACGGTTAATCGTAACTATCACCGTTTCGGTACAAAAAGCGACAAACCGGCTCGGGCGGTACCTCCGACGATTCGGGCGGTACCTCCGGCCGACTATCGGTCGAAAATTTTCAAAGTCCCACGGCTCCGGGCGGCACCTCCGAAACGTTTCCGAGCGATTTGCGTCTAAGCGATGAGCGATACGGTGAAATGCTTCGAACGAATGTTTCATGATTTTCGACGGGCTATACGACCCCGTTATCAGATTTACGGTAAATGACGCATTTCTCGAAATTTCCGTTTCCGACGCATATTTTTTCATCATTTCGCAAAATCTGTACGCACATTCACAGAGCACGTTAAAAACCACGAAACATTCGTTCGGAACGGTTAATCGTAACTATCACCGTTTCGGTACAAAAAGCGACAAACCGGCTCGGGCGGTACCTCCGACGATTCGGGCGGTACCTCCGGCCGACTATCGGTCGAAAATTTTCAAAGTCCCACGGCTCCGGGCGGCACCTCCGAAACGTTTCCGAGCGATTTGCGTCTAAGCGATGAGCGATACGGTGAAATGCTTCGAACGAATGTTTCATGATTTTCGACGGGCTATACGACCCCGTTATCAGATTTACGGTAAATGACGCATTTCTCGAAATTTCCGTTTCCGACGCATATTTTTTCATCATTTCGCAAAATCTGTACGCACATTCACAGAGCACGTTAAAAACCACGAAACATTCGTTCGGAACGGTTAATCGTAACTATCACCGTTTCGGTACAAAAAGCGACAAACCGGCTCGGGCGGTACCTCCGACGATTCGGGCGGTACCTCCGGCCGACTATCGGTCGAAAATTTTCAAAGTCCCACGGCTCCGGGCGGCACCTCCGAAACGTTTCCGAGCGATTTGCGTCTAAGCGATGAGCGATACGGTGAAATGCTTCGAACGAATGTTTCATGATTTTCGACGGGCTATACGACCCCGTTATCAGATTTACGGTAAATGACGCATTTCTCGAAATTTCCGTTTCCGACGCATATTTTTTCATCATTTCGCAAAATCTGTACGCACATTCACAGAGCACGTTAAAAACCACGAAACATTCGTTCGGAACGGTTAATCGTAACTATCACCGTTTCGGTACAAAAAGCGACAAACCGGCTCGGGCGGTACCTCCGACGATTCGGGCGGTACCTCCGGCCGACTATCGGTCGAAAATTTTCAAAGTCCCACGGCTCCGGGCGGCACCTCCGAAACGTTTCCGAGCGATTTGCGTCTAAGCGATGAGCGATACGGTGAAATGCTTCGAACGAATGTTTCATGATTTTCGACGGGCTATACGACCCCGTTATCAGATTTACGGTAAATGACGCATTTCTCGAAATTTCCGTTTCCGACGCATATTTTTTCATCATTTCGCAAAATCTGTACGCACATTCACAGAGCACGTTAAAAACCACGAAACATTCGTTCGGAACGGTTAATCGTAACTATCACCGTTTCGGTACAAAAAGCGACAAACCGGCTCGGGCGGTACCTCCGACGATTCGGGCGGTACCTCCGGCCGACTATCGGTCGAAAATTTTCAAAGTCCCACGGCTCCGGGCGGCACCTCCGAAACGTTTCCGAGCGATTTGCGTCTAAGCGATGAGCGATACGGTGAAATGCTTCGAACGAATGTTTCATGATTTTCGACGGGCTATACGACCCCGTTATCAGATTTACGGTAAATGACGCATTTCTCGAAATTTCCGTTTCCGACGCATATTTTTTCATCATTTCGCAAAATCTGTACGCACATTCACAGAGCACGTTAAAAACCACGAAACATTCGTTCGGAACGGTTAATCGTAACTATCACCGTTTCGGTACAAAAAGCGACAAACCGGCTCGGGCGGTACCTCCGACGATTCGGGCGGTACCTCCGGCCGACTATCGGTCGAAAATTTTCAAAGTCCCACGGCTCCGGGCGGCACCTCCGAAACGTTTCCGAGCGATTTGCGTCTAAGCGATGAGCGATACGGTGAAATGCTTCGAACGAATGTTTCATGATTTTCGACGGGCTATACGACCCCGTTATCAGATTTACGGTAAATGACGCATTTCTCGAAATTTCCGTTTCCGACGCATATTTTTTCATCATTTCGCAAAATCTGTACGCACATTCACAGAGCACGTTAAAAACCACGAAACATTCGTTCGGAACGGTTAATCGTAACTATCACCGTTTCGGTACAAAAAGCGACAAACCGGCTCGGGCGGTACCTCCGACGATTCGGGCGGTACCTCCGGCCGACTATCGGTCGAAAATTTTCAAAGTCCCACGGCTCCGGGCGGCACCTCCGAAACGTTTCCGAGCGATTTGCGTCTAAGCGATGAGCGATACGGTGAAATGCTTCGAACGAATGTTTCATGATTTTCGACGGGCTATACGACCCCGTTATCAGATTTACGGTAAATGACGCATTTCTCGAAATTTCCGTTTCCGACGCATATTTTTTCATCATTTCGCAAAATCTGTACGCACATTCACAGAGCACGTTAAAAACCACGAAACATTCGTTCGGAACGGTTAATCGTAACTATCACCGTTTCGGTACAAAAAGCGACAAACCGGCTCGGGCGGTACCTCCGACGATTCGGGCGGTACCTCCGGCCGACTATCGGTCGAAAATTTTCAAAGTCCCACGGCTCCGGGCGGCACCTCCGAAACGTTTCCGAGCGATTTGCGTCTAAGCGATGAGCGATACGGTGAAATGCTTCGAACGAATGTTTCATGATTTTCGACGGGCTATACGACCCCGTTATCAGATTTACGGTAAATGACGCATTTCTCGAAATTTCCGTTTCCGACGCATATTTTTTCATCATTTCGCAAAATCTGTACGCACATTCACAGAGCACGTTAAAAACCACGAAACATTCGTTCGGAACGGTTAATCGTAACTATCACCGTTTCGGTACAAAAAGCGACAAACCGGCTCGGGCGGTACCTCCGACGATTCGGGCGGTACCTCCGGCCGACTATCGGTCGAAAATTTTCAAAGTCCCACGGCTCCGGGCGGCACCTCCGAAACGTTTCCGAGCGATTTGCGTCTAAGCGATGAGCGATACGGTGAAATGCTTCGAACGAATGTTTCATGATTTTCGACGGGCTATACGACCCCGTTATCAGATTTACGGTAAATGACGCATTTCTCGAAATTTCCGTTTCCGACGCATATTTTTTCATCATTTCGCAAAATCTGTACGCACATTCACAGAGCACGTTAAAAACCACGAAACATTCGTTCGGAACGGTTAATCGTAACTATCACCGTTTCGGTACAAAAAGCGACAAACCGGCTCGGGCGGTACCTCCGACGATTCGGGCGGTACCTCCGGCCGACTATCGGTCGAAAATTTTCAAAGTCCCACGGCTCCGGGCGGCACCTCCGAAACGTTTCCGAGCGATTTGCGTCTAAGCGATGAGCGATACGGTGAAATGCTTCGAACGAATGTTTCATGATTTTCGACGGGCTATACGACCCCGTTATCAGATTTACGGTAAATGACGCATTTCTCGAAATTTCCGTTTCCGACGCATATTTTTTCATCATTTCGCAAAATCTGTACGCACATTCACAGAGCACGTTAAAAACCACGAAACATTCGTTCGGAACGGTTAATCGTAACTATCACCGTTTCGGTACAAAAAGCGACAAACCGGCTCGGGCGGTACCTCCGACGATTCGGGCGGTACCTCCGGCCGACTATCGGTCGAAAATTTTCAAAGTCCCACGGCTCCGGGCGGCACCTCCGAAACGTTTCCGAGCGATTTGCGTCTAAGCGATGAGCGATACGGTGAAATGCTTCGAACGAATGTTTCATGATTTTCGACGGGCTATACGACCCCGTTATCAGATTTACGGTAAATGACGCATTTCTCGAAATTTCCGTTTCCGACGCATATTTTTTCATCATTTCGCAAAATCTGTACGCACATTCACAGAGCACGTTAAAAACCACGAAACATTCGTTCGGAACGGTTAATCGTAACTATCACCGTTTCGGTACAAAAAGCGACAAACCGGCTCGGGCGGTACCTCCGACGATTCGGGCGGTACCTCCGGCCGACTATCGGTCGAAAATTTTCAAAGTCCCACGGCTCCGGGTGGCACCTCCGAAACGTTTCCGAGCGATTTGCGTCTAAGCGATGAGCGATACGGTGAAATGCTTCGAACGAATGTTTCATGATTTTCGACGGGCTATACGACCCCGTTATCAGATTTACGGTAAATGACGCATTTCTCGAAATTTCCGTTTCCGACGCATATTTTTTCATCATTTCGCAAAATCTGTACGCACATTCACAGAGCACGTTAAAAACCACGAAACATTCGTTCGGAACGGTTAATCGTAACTATCACCGTTTCGGTACAAAAAGCGACAAACCGGCTCGGGCGGTACCTCCGACGATTCGGGCGGTACCTCCGGCCGACTATCGGTCGAAAATTTTCAAAGTCCCACGGCTCCGGGCGGCACCTCCGAAACGTTTCCGAGCGATTTGCGTCTAAGCGATGAGCGATACGGTGAAATGCTTCGAACGAATGTTTCATGATTTTCGACGGGCTATACGACCCCGTTATCAGATTTACGGTAAATGACGCATTTCTCGAAATTTCCGTTTCCGACGCATATTTTTTCATCATTTCGCAAAATCTGTACGCACATTCACAGAGCACGTTAAAAACCACGAAACATTCGTTCGGAACGGTTAATCGTAACTATCACCGTTTCGGTACAAAAAGCGACAAACCGGCTCGGGCGGTACCTCCGACGATTCGGGCGGTACCTCCGGCCGACTATCGGTCGAAAATTTTCAAAGTCCCACGGCTCCGGGCGGCACCTCCGAAACGTTTCCGAGCGATTTGCGTCTAAGCGATGAGCGATACGGTGAAATGCTTCGAACGAATGTTTCATGATTTTCGACGGGCTATACGACCCCGTTATCAGATTTACGGTAAATGACGCATTTCTCGAAATTTCCGTTTCCGACGCATATTTTTTCATCATTTCGCAAAATCTGTACGCACATTCACAGAGCACGTTAAAAACCACGAAACATTCGTTCGGAACGGTTAATCGTAACTATCACCGTTTCGGTACAAAAAGCGACAAACCGGCTCGGGCGGTACCTCCGACGATTCGGGCGGTACCTCCGGCCGACTATCGGTCGAAAATTTTCAAAGTCCCACGGCTCCGGGCGGCACCTCCGAAACGTTTCCGAGCGATTTGCGTCTAAGCGATGAGCGATACGGTGAAATGCTTCGAACGAATGTTTCATGATTTTCGACGGGCTATACGACCCCGTTATCAGATTTACGGTAAATGACGCATTTCTCGAAATTTCCGTTTCCGACGCATATTTTTTCATCATTTCGCAAAATCTGTACGCACATTCACAGAGCACGTTAAAAACCACGAAACATTCGTTCGGAACGGTTAATCGTAACTATCACCGTTTCGGTACAAAAAGCGACAAACCGGCTCGGGCGGTACCTCCGACGATTCGGGCGGTACCTCCGGCCGACTATCGGTCGAAAATTTTCAAAGTCCCACGGCTCCGGGCGGCACCTCCGAAACGTTTCCGAGCGATTTGCGTCTAAGCGATGAGCGATACGGTGAAATGCTTCGAACGAATGTTTCATGATTTTCGACGGGCTATACGACCCCGTTATCAGATTTACGGTAAATGACGCATTTCTCGAAATTTCCGTTTCCGACGCATATTTTTTCATCATTTCGCAAAATCTGTACGCACATTCACAGAGCACGTTAAAAACCACGAAACATTCGTTCGGAACGGTTAATCGTAACTATCACCGTTTCGGTACAAAAAGCGACAAACCGGCTCGGGCGGTACCTCCGACGATTCGGGCGGTACCTCCGGCCGACTATCGGTCGAAAATTTTCAAAGTCCCACGGCTCCGGGCGGCACCTCCGAAACGTTTCCGAGCGATTTGCGTCTAAGCGATGAGCGATACGGTGAAATGCTTCGAACGAATGTTTCATGATTTTCGACGGGCTATACGACCCCGTTATCAGATTTACGGTAAATGACGCATTTCTCGAAATTTCCGTTTCCGACGCATATTTTTTCATCATTTCGCAAAATCTGTACGCACATTCACAGAGCACGTTAAAAACCACGAAACATTCGTTCGGAACGGTTAATCGTAACTATCACCGTTTCGGTACAAAAAGCGACAAACCGGCTCGGGCGGTACCTCCGACGATTCGGGCGGTACCTCCGGCCGACTATCGGTCGAAAATTTTCAAAGTCCCACGGCTCCGGGCGGCACCTCCGAAACGTTTCCGAGCGATTTGCGTCTAAGCGATGAGCGATACGGTGAAATGCTTCGAACGAATGTTTCATGATTTTCGACGGGCTATACGACCCCGTTATCAGATTTACGGTAAATGACGCATTTCTCGAAATTTCCGTTTCCGACGCATATTTTTTCATCATTTCGCAAAATCTGTACGCACATTCACAGAGCACGTTAAAAACCACGAAACATTCGTTCGGAACGGTTAATCGTAACTATCACCGTTTCGGTACAAAAAGCGACAAACCGGCTCGGGCGGTACCTCCGACGATTCGGGCGGTACCTCCGGCCGACTATCGGTCGAAAATTTTCAAAGTCCCACGGCTCCGGGCGGCACCTCCGAAACGTTTCCGAGCGATTTGCGTCTAAGCGATGAGCGATACGGTGAAATGCTTCGAACGAATGTTTCATGATTTTCGACGGGCTATACGACCCCGTTATCAGATTTACGGTAAATGACGCATTTCTCGAAATTTCCGTTTCCGACGCATATTTTTTCATCATTTCGCAAAATCTGTACGCACATTCACAGAGCACGTTAAAAACCACGAAACATTCGTTCGGAACGGTTAATCGTAACTATCACCGTTTCGGTACAAAAAGCGACAAACCGGCTCGGGCGGTACCTCCGACGATTCGGGCGGTACCTCCGGCCGACTATCGGTCGAAAATTTTCAAAGTCCCACGGCTCCGGGCGGCACCTCCGAAACGTTTCCGAGCGATTTGCGTCTAAGCGATGAGCGATACGGTGAAATGCTTCGAACGAATGTTTCATGATTTTCGACGGGCTATACGACCCCGTTATCAGATTTACGGTAAATGACGCATTTCTCGAAATTTCCGTTTCCGACGCATATTTTTTCATCATTTCGCAAAATCTGTACGCACATTCACAGAGCACGTTAAAAACCACGAAACATTCGTTCGGAACGGTTAATCGTAACTATCACCGTTTCGGTACAAAAAGCGACAAACCGGCTCGGGCGGTACCTCCGACGATTCGGGCGGTACCTCCGGCCGACTATCGGTCGAAAATTTTCAAAGTCCCACGGCTCCGGGCGGCACCTCCGAAACGTTTCCGAGCGATTTGCGTCTAAGCGATGAGCGATACGGTGAAATGCTTCGAACGAATGTTTCATGATTTTCGACGGGCTATACGACCCCGTTATCAGATTTACGGTAAATGACGCATTTCTCGAAATTTCCGTTTCCGACGCATATTTTTTCATCATTTCGCAAAATCTGTACGCACATTCACAGAGCACGTTAAAAACCACGAAACATTCGTTCGGAACGGTTAATCGTAACTATCACCGTTTCGGTACAAAAAGCGACAAACCGGCTCGGGCGGTACCTCCGACGATTCGGGCGGTACCTCCGGCCGACTATCGGTCGAAAATTTTCAAAGTCCCACGGCTCCGGGCGGCACCTCCGAAACGTTTCCGAGCGATTTGCGTCTAAGCGATGAGCGATACGGTGAAATGCTTCGAACGAATGTTTCATGATTTTCGACGGGCTATACGACCCCGTTATCAGATTTACGGTAAATGACGCATTTCTCGAAATTTCCGTTTCCGACGCATATTTTTTCATCATTTCGCAAAATCTGTACGCACATTCACAGAGCACGTTAAAAACCACGAAACATTCGTTCGGAACGGTTAATCGTAACTATCACCGTTTCGGTACAAAAAGCGACAAACCGGCTCGGGCGGTACCTCCGACGATTCGGGCGGTACCTCCGGCCGACTATCGGTCGAAAATTTTCAAAGTCCCACGGCTCCGGGCGGCACCTCCGAAACGTTTCCGAGCGATTTGCGTCTAAGCGATGAGCGATACGGTGAAATGCTTCGAACGAATGTTTCATGATTTTCGACGGGCTATACGACCCCGTTATCAGATTTACGGTAAATGACGCATTTCTCGAAATTTCCGTTTCCGACGCATATTTTTTCATCATTTCGCAAAATCTGTACGCACATTCACAGAGCACGTTAAAAACCACGAAACATTCGTTCGGAACGGTTAATCGTAACTATCACCGTTTCGGTACAAAAAGCGACAAACCGGCTCGGGCGGTACCTCCGACGATTCGGGCGGTACCTCCGGCCGACTATCGGTCGAAAATTTTCAAAGTCCCACGGCTCCGGGCGGCACCTCCGAAACGTTTCCGAGCGATTTGCGTCTAAGCGATGAGCGATACGGTGAAATGCTTCGAACGAATGTTTCATGATTTTCGACGGGCTATACGACCCCGTTATCAGATTTACGGTAAATGACGCATTTCTCGAAATTTCCGTTTCCGACGCATATTTTTTCATCATTTCGCAAAATCTGTACGCACATTCACAGAGCACGTTAAAAACCACGAAACATTCGTTCGGAACGGTTAATCGTAACTATCACCGTTTCGGTACAAAAAGCGACAAACTGGCTCGGGCGGTACCTCCGACGATTCGGGCGGTACCTCCGGCCGACTATCGGTCGAAAATTTTCAAAGTCCCACGGCTCCGGGCGGCACCTCCGAAACGTTTCCGAGCGATTTGCGTCTAAGCGATGAGCGATACGGTGAAATGCTTCGAACGAATGTTTCATGATTTTCGACGGGCTATACGACCCCGTTATCAGATTTACGGTAAATGACGCATTTCTCGAAATTTCCGTTTCCGACGCATATTTTTTCATCATTTCGCAAAATCTGTACGCACATTCACAGAGCACGTTAAAAACCACGAAACATTCGTTCGGAACGGTTAATCGTAACTATCACCGTTTCGGTACAAAAAGCGACAAACCGGCTCGGGCGGTACCTCCGACGATTCGGGCGGTACCTCCGGCCGACTATCGGTCGAAAATTTTCAAAGTCCCACGGCTCCGGGCGGCACCTCCGAAACGTTTCCGAGCGATTTGCGTCTAAGCGATGAGCGATACGGTGAAATGCTTCGAACGAATGTTTCATGATTTTCGACGGGCTATACGACCCCGTTATCAGATTTACGGTAAATGACGCATTTCTCGAAATTTCCGTTTCCGACGCATATTTTTTCATCATTTCGCAAAATCTGTACGCACATTCACAGAGCACGTTAAAAACCACGAAACATTCGTTCGGAACGGTTAATCGTAACTATCACCGTTTCGGTACAAAAAGCGACAAACCGGCTCGGGCGGTACCTCCGACGATTCGGGCGGTACCTCCGGCCGACTATCGGTCGAAAATTTTCAAAGTCCCACGGCTCCGGGCGGCACCTCCGAAACGTTTCCGAGCGATTTGCGTCTAAGCGATGAGCGATACGGTGAAATGCTTCGAACGAATGTTTCATGATTTTCGACGGGCTATACGACCCCGTTATCAGATTTACGGTAAATGACGCATTTCTCGAAATTTCCGTTTCCGACGCATATTTTTTCATCATTTCGCAAAATCTGTACGCACATTCACAGAGCACGTTAAAAACCACGAAACATTCGTTCGGAACGGTTAATCGTAACTATCACCGTTTCGGTACAAAAAGCGACAAACCGGCTCGGGCGGTACCTCCGACGATTCGGGCGGTACCTCCGGCCGACTATCGGTCGAAAATTTTCAAAGTCCCACGGCTCCGGGCGGCACCTCCGAAACGTTTCCGAGCGATTTGCGTCTAAGCGATGAGCGATACGGTGAAATGCTTCGAACGAATGTTTCATGATTTTCGACGGGCTATACGACCCCGTTATCAGATTTACGGTAAATGACGCATTTCTCGAAATTTCCGTTTCCGACGCATATTTTTTCATCATTTCGCAAAATCTGTACGCACATTCACAGAGCACGTTAAAAACCACGAAACATTCGTTCGGAACGGTTAATCGTAACTATCACCGTTTCGGTACAAAAAGCGACAAACCGGCTCGGGCGGTACCTCCGACGATTCGGGCGGTACCTCCGGCCGACTATCGGTCGAAAATTTTCAAAGTCCCACGGCTCCGGGCGGCACCTCCGAAACGTTTCCGAGCGATTTGCGTCTAAGCGATGAGCGATACGGTGAAATGCTTCGAACGAATGTTTCATGATTTTCGACGGGCTATACGACCCCGTTATCAGATTTACGGTAAATGACGCATTTCTCGAAATTTCCGTTTCCGACGCATATTTTTTCATCATTTCGCAAAATCTGTACGCACATTCACAGAGCACGTTAAAAACCACGAAACATTCGTTCGGAACGGTTAATCGTAACTATCACCGTTTCGGTACAAAAAGCGACAAACCGGCTCGGGCGGTACCTCCGACGATTCGGGCGGTACCTCCGGCCGACTATCGGTCGAAAATTTTCAAAGTCCCACGGCTCCGGGCGGCACCTCCGAAACGTTTCCGAGCGATTTGCGTCTAAGCGATGAGCGATACGGTGAAATGCTTCGAACGAATGTTTCATGATTTTCGACGGGCTATACGACCCCGTTATCAGATTTACGGTAAATGACGCATTTCTCGAAATTTCCGTTTCCGACGCATATTTTTTCATCATTTCGCAAAATCTGTACGCACATTCACAGAGCACGTTAAAAACCACGAAACATTCGTTCGGAACGGTTAATCGTAACTATCACCGTTTCGGTACAAAAAGCGACAAACCGGCTCGGGCGGTACCTCCGACGATTCGGGCGGTACCTCCGGCCGACTATCGGTCGAAAATTTTCAAAGTCCCACGGCTCCGGGCGGCACCTCCGAAACGTTTCCGAGCGATTTGCGTCTAAGCGATGAGCGATACGGTGAAATGCTTCGAACGAATGTTTCATGATTTTCGACGGGCTATACGACCCCGTTATCAGATTTACGGTAAATGACGCATTTCTCGAAATTTCCGTTTCCGACGCATATTTTTTCATCATTTCGCAAAATCTGTACGCACATTCACAGAGCACGTTAAAAACCACGAAACATTCGTTCGGAACGGTTAATCGTAACTATCACCGTTTCGGTACAAAAAGCGACAAACCGGCTCGGGCGGTACCTCCGACGATTCGGGCGGTACCTCCGGCCGACTATCGGTCGAAAATTTTCAAAGTCCCACGGCTCCGGGCGGCACCTCCGAAACGTTTCCGAGCGATTTGCGTCTAAGCGATGAGCGATACGGTGAAATGCTTCGAACGAATGTTTCATGATTTTCGACGGGCTATACGACCCCGTTATCAGATTTACGGTAAATGACGCATTTCTCGAAATTTCCGTTTCCGACGCATATTTTTTCATCATTTCGCAAAATCTGTACGCACATTCACAGAGCACGTTAAAAACCACGAAACATTCGTTCGGAACGGTTAATCGTAACTATCACCGTTTCGGTACAAAAAGCGACAAACCGGCTCGGGCGGTACCTCCGACGATTCGGGCGGTACCTCCGGCCGACTATCGGTCGAAAATTTTCAAAGTCCCACGGCTCCGGGCGGCACCTCCGAAACGTTTCCGAGCGATTTGCGTCTAAGCGATGAGCGATACGGTGAAATGCTTCGAACGAATGTTTCATGATTTTCGACGGGCTATACGACCCCGTTATCAGATTTACGGTAAATGACGCATTTCTCGAAATTTCCGTTTCCGACGCATATTTTTTCATCATTTCGCAAAATCTGTACGCACATTCACAGAGCACGTTAAAAACCACGAAACATTCGTTCGGAACGGTTAATCGTAACTATCACCGTTTCGGTACAAAAAGCGACAAACCGGCTCGGGCGGTACCTCCGACGATTCGGGCGGTACCTCCGGCCGACTATCGGTCGAAAATTTTCAAAGTCCCACGGCTCCGGGCGGCACCTCCGAAACGTTTCCGAGCGATTTGCGTCTAAGCGATGAGCGATACGGTGAAATGCTTCGAACGAATGTTTCATGATTTTCGACGGGCTATACGACCCCGTTATCAGATTTACGGTAAATGACGCATTTCTCGAAATTTCCGTTTCCGACGCATATTTTTTCATCATTTCGCAAAATCTGTACGCACATTCACAGAGCACGTTAAAAACCACGAAACATTCGTTCGGAACGGTTAATCGTAACTATCACCGTTTCGGTACAAAAAGCGACAAACCGGCTCGGGCGGTACCTCCGACGATTCGGGCGGTACCTCCGGCCGACTATCGGTCGAAAATTTTCAAAGTCCCACGGCTCCGGGCGGCACCTCCGAAACGTTTCCGAGCGATTTGCGTCTAAGCGATGAGCGATACGGTGAAATGCTTCGAACGAATGTTTCATGATTTTCGACGGGCTATACGACCCCGTTATCAGATTTACGGTAAATGACGCATTTCTCGAAATTTCCGTTTCCGACGCATATTTTTTCATCATTTCGCAAAATCTGTACGCACATTCACAGAGCACGTTAAAAACCACGAAACATTCGTTCGGAACGGTTAATCGTAACTATCACCGTTTCGGTACAAAAAGCGACAAACCGGCTCGGGCGGTACCTCCGACGATTCGGGCGGTACCTCCGGCCGACTATCGGTCGAAAATTTTCAAAGTCCCACGGCTCCGGGCGGCACCTCCGAAACGTTTCCGAGCGATTTGCGTCTAAGCGATGAGCGATACGGTGAAATGCTTCGAACGAATGTTTCATGATTTTCGACGGGCTATACGACCCCGTTATCAGATTTACGGTAAATGACGCATTTCTCGAAATTTCCGTTTCCGACGCATATTTTTTCATCATTTCGCAAAATCTGTACGCACATTCACAGAGCACGTTAAAAACCACGAAACATTCGTTCGGAACGGTTAATCGTAACTATCACCGTTTCGGTACAAAAAGCGACAAACCGGCTCGGGCGGTACCTCCGACGATTCGGGCGGTACCTCCGGCCGACTATCGGTCGAAAATTTTCAAAGTCCCACGGCTCCGGGCGGCACCTCCGAAACGTTTCCGAGCGATTTGCGTCTAAGCGATGAGCGATACGGTGAAATGCTTCGAACGAATGTTTCATGATTTTCGACGGGCTATACGACCCCGTTATCAGATTTACGGTAAATGACGCATTTCTCGAAATTTCCGTTTCCGACGCATATTTTTTCATCATTTCGCAAAATCTGTACGCACATTCACAGAGCACGTTAAAAACCACGAAACATTCGTTCGGAACGGTTAATCGTAACTATCACCGTTTCGGTACAAAAAGCGACAAACCGGCTCGGGCGGTACCTCCGACGATTCGGGCGGTACCTCCGGCCGACTATCGGTCGAAAATTTTCAAAGTCCCACGGCTCCGGGCGGCACCTCCGAAACGTTTCCGAGCGATTTGCGTCTAAGCGATGAGCGATACGGTGAAATGCTTCGAACGAATGTTTCATGATTTTCGACGGGCTATACGACCCCGTTATCAGATTTACGGTAAATGACGCATTTCTCGAAATTTCCGTTTCCGACGCATATTTTTTCATCATTTCGCAAAATCTGTACGCACATTCACAGAGCACGTTAAAAACCACGAAACATTCGTTCGGAACGGTTAATCGTAACTATCACCGTTTCGGTACAAAAAGCGACAAACCGGCTCGGGCGGTACCTCCGACGATTCGGGCGGTACCTCCGGCCGACTATCGGTCGAAAATTTTCAAAGTCCCACGGCTCCGGGCGGCACCTCCGAAACGTTTCCGAGCGATTTGCGTCTAAGCGATGAGCGATACGGTGAAATGCTTCGAACGAATGTTTCATGATTTTCGACGGGCTATACGACCCCGTTATCAGATTTACGGTAAATGACGCATTTCTCGAAATTTCCGTTTCCGACGCATATTTTTTCATCATTTCGCAAAATCTGTACGCACATTCACAGAGCACGTTAAAAACCACGAAACATTCGTTCGGAACGGTTAATCGTAACTATCACCGTTTCGGTACAAAAAGCGACAAACCGGCTCGGGCGGTACCTCCGACGATTCGGGCGGTACCTCCGGCCGACTATCGGTCGAAAATTTTCAAAGTCCCACGGCTCCGGGCGGCACCTCCGAAACGTTTCCGAGCGATTTGCGTCTAAGCGATGAGCGATACGGTGAAATGCTTCGAACGAATGTTTCATGATTTTCGACGGGCTATACGACCCCGTTATCAGATTTACGGTAAATGACGCATTTCTCGAAATTTCCGTTTCCGACGCATATTTTTTCATCATTTCGCAAAATCTGTACGCACATTCACAGAGCACGTTAAAAACCACGAAACATTCGTTCGGAACGGTTAATCGTAACTATCACCGTTTCGGTACAAAAAGCGACAAACCGGCTCGGGCGGTACCTCCGACGATTCGGGCGGTACCTCCGGCCGACTATCGGTCGAAAATTTTCAAAGTCCCACGGCTCCGGGCGGCACCTCCGAAACGTTTCCGAGCGATTTGCGTCTAAGCGATGAGCGATACGGTGAAATGCTTCGAACGAATGTTTCATGATTTTCGACGGGCTATACGACCCCGTTATCAGATTTACGGTAAATGACGCATTTCTCGAAATTTCCGTTTCCGACGCATATTTTTTCATCATTTCGCAAAATCTGTACGCACATTCACAGAGCACGTTAAAAACCACGAAACATTCGTTCGGAACGGTTAATCGTAACTAT
>CASCJU010000070.1:7500-47500 GCA_949152495.1 Lasius fuliginosus | reverse complement strand
ACCACCGGTTCGCGCTCAACGCCGAATCGACGCTCTGCGCGAGCGTGATCGCGAAGCGTCTCGCTCCGAATCGCACGTATACTTGTTTCGCAAGGCGTGCGTCTCGGATATTTTACGCACGCTCTGCTCGACGCGACGACGAACACCGCAGGCGCGCTGCTGACTTCCCTCGCTCGCGGGTTGTCAGAGGCGCGCGGCATCTTGCGTCGCGTCGAACATCTTCCGTCAATTCCAATATGTATATATATATAACATATATTCTCTTTTCTGTTTCCTTTGTCCATTCAGTCGCCGACTGCTGCGAGCGCGCGTCTCTCTCCGAAAGAAGGTAGACTCTCGACGCAGAGCAGGACCTCCGGAACGTTAATGATCCTTCCGCAGGTTCACCTACGGAAACCTTGTTACGACTTTTACTTCCTCTAAATGATCAAGTTTGGTCATCTTCCCGGCAACATCGGCAATGCCGAGACATTGCCGCGCACCAGTCCGAAGACCTCACTAAATCATTCAATCGGTAGTAGCGACGGGCGGTGTGTACAAAGGGCAGGGACGTAATCAACGCGAGCTTATGACTCGCGCTTACTGGGAATTCCTCGTTCATGGGGAACAATTGCAAGCCCCAATCCCTAGCACGAAGGAGGTTCAGCGGGTTACCCGGGCATTTCGGCCAGGGAACACACGCTGATTCCTTCAGTGTAGCGCGCGTGCGGCCCAGAACATCTAAGGGCATCACAGACCTGTTATTGCTCAATCTCGTGCGGCTAGAAGCCGCCTGTCCCTCTAAGAAGATTTGTTTGTACGTTGGTAGTAAAAACCCGCCAGCCGAAGCCGGGGGCCTTCGCGATACCATAAGGTTAGGTTAGGTTATAGTAAAATGACCAAAAATATTTTGGAAACTGAGCACGTGGAGTGGTGTGGAATTAAGAGAGGAACATTTTATGTCCTATAAATATTACATTTCTATTAAAAGGTTTTCGAGTTATCGCCGAAAAACTGTTTTTTCACCTATGAATCTCGAAAAGGAGCACGGGATGGTATTGTTTTCGGGTCCCTATCTTCTAGATCTCGTCGAGAGAAATAAAAACGTATACCTGTATTTTTTTCCCAGGACTCGTAGTTTAGGAGTTATAAATTTTTGAAAATCCAAAAAAAAATTTTTTTTTTCCAAAATTCCTTAAAAATGTCTAATTCGTGCAAAAAATCGAAGAACTTTGAATTTTGGAAACTTTTTTTTTTCACCGAGTCATATCTCGGAAACCGTTGTATCCAGAGCTCGGCAATGTACGGCGAGATTATAGGCCTTTATTAGCTCTACAATTTTATCTCAGTACTTTTTCCCTCTAGGATTCATAGTTTCGGAGATATAGCCAATTTTTTGTTCTCTAAGGATGGTTTTTGGCGAATATCTCGGAAACGAGGGCGTTAAGGGGTGTGGTTGCTTATATTCATTCTTATTTCTATCGTCGAGATCTACGAGAAAGGTCCTACGGATCATCGTCCTAGGACCCACCGTTTAGGCTCTGTATATTTGGAGCGGGGTGTGAAATTGGTCCAAGTTCCACGGGGTTGTACGGGATGTCGAAAATGGATAAAAAATATACTATACCGATCGATAGAGAATCGAGAATCGTGCATTCGGGACTCACATTTTTAAAAAAATATTTTTGATTTTTGAATTTTTTTTTGATTTTTGAAATTTTTAAATTTTTTTTCTAAGTTTCGGACCCCTCAAAAAGTGGGGAAAAATGTGAGCGTCGAAAAAATTGCAACTATAGACGGAACGTAGAAAGGGGGTTCGGGGGGCGAAGCCCCCCGACGGGGGTCGGGGGGCGAAGCCCCCCGGGTGGAAAGAAAGGGCGCGTTTGGGGGGCGCGGGGGGGCGAAGCCCCCCGCCTACGACGAAGCAACATTCGATGGCAGACGTAGTACGACGGAAGTAGTAAGAAATAACCGGGTGTTTATTATCAAGACTGGAATAATTTTTTATTTTTATTTTTTTTAAGGGTTAGGACGACTAACGCAACGACACGGAGCGAGGAGGGTGGTTTCCGAGCGAGTCAGGGGAGTCGACCGACACCTAGTCAGGTCGGGTCTGGGTTAGGGTTAGGTTATAGTAAAACGACCAAAAATATTTTGGAAACTGAGCACGTGGAGTGGTGTGGAATTAAGAGAGGAACATTTTATGTCCTATAAATATTACATTTCTATTAAAAGGTTTTCGAGTTATCGCCGAAAAACTGTTTTTTCACCTATGAATCTCGAAAAGGAGCACGGGATGGTATTGTTTTCGGGTCCCTATCTTCTAGATCTCGTCGAGAGAAATAAAAACGTATACCTGTATTTTTTTCCCAGGACTCGTAGTTTAGGAGTTATAAATTTTTGAAGATCCAAAAAAAAATTTTTTTTTTCCAAAATTCCTTAAAAATGTCTAATTCGTGCAAAAAATCGAAGAACTTTGAATTTTGGAAACTTTTTTTTTTCACCGAGTCATATCTCGGAAACCGTTGTATCCAGAGCTTGGCAATGTACGGCGAGATTATAGGCCTTTATTAGCTCTACAATTTTATCTCAGTACTTTTTCCCTCTAGGATTCATAGTTTCGGAGATATAGCCAATTTTTTGTTCTCTAAGGATGGTTTTTGGCGAATATCTCGGAAACGAGGGCGTTAAGGGGTGTGGTTGCTTATATTCATTCTTATTTCTATCGTCGAGATCTACGAGAAAGGTCCTACGGATCATCGTCCTAGGACCCACCGTTTAGGCTCTGTATATTTGGAGCGGGGTGTGAAATTGGTCCAAGTTCCACGGGGTTGTACGGGATGTCGAAAATGGATAAAAAATATACTATACCGATCGATAGAGAATCGAGGATCGTGCATTTGGGACTCACATTTTTAAAAAAATATTTTTGATTTTGAATTTTTTTTTGATTTTTGAAATTTTTAAATTTTTTTTCTAAGTTTCGGACCCCTCAAAAAGTGGGGAAAAATGTGAGCGTCGAAAAAATTGCAACTATAGACGGAACGTAGAAAGGGGGTTCGGGGGGCGAAGCCCCCCGACGGGGGTCGGGGGGCGAAGCCCCCCGGGTGGAAAGAAAGGGCGCGTTTGGGGGGCGCAGGGGGGCGAAGCCCCCCGCCTACGACGAAGCAACATTCGATGGCAGACGTAGTACGACGGAAGTAGTAAGAATAACCGGGTGTTTATTATCAAGACTGGAATAATTTTTTATTTTTATTTTTTTTAAGGGTTAGGACGACTAACGCAACGACACGGAGCGAGGAGGGTGGTTTCCGAGTGAGTCAGGGGAGTCGACCGACACCTAGTCAGGTCGGGTCTGGGTTAGGGTTAGGTTATAGTAAAATGACCAAAAATATTTTGGAAACTGAGCACGTGGAGTGGTGTGGAATTAAGAGAGGAACATTTTATGTCCTATAAATATTACATTTCTATTAAAAGGTTTTCGAGTTATCGCCGAAAAACTGTTTTTTCACCTATGAATCTCGAAAAGGAGCACGGGATGGTATTGTTTTCGGGTCCCTATCTTCTAGATCTCGTCGAGAGAAATAAAAACGTATACCTGTATTTTTTTCCCAGGACTCGTAGTTTAAAAGTTATAAATTTTTGAAAATCCAAAAAAAAATTTTTTTTTTCCAAAATTCCTTAAAAATGTCTAATTCGTGCAAAAAATCGAAGAACTTTGAATTTTGGAAACTGTTTTTTTTCACCGAGTCATATCTCGGAAACCGTTGTATCCAGAGCTTGGCAATGTACGGCGAGATTATAGGCCTTTATTAGCTCTACAATTTTATCTCAGTACTTTTTCCCTCTAGGATTCATAGTTTCGGAGATATAGCCAATTTTTGTTCTCTAAGGATGGTTTTTGGCGAATATCTCGGAAACGAGGGCGTTAAGGGGTGTGGTTGCTTATATTCATTCTTATTTCTATCGTCGAGATCTACGAGAAAGGTCCTACGGATCATCGTCCTAGGACCCACCGTTTAGGCTCTGTATATTTGGAGCGGGGTGTGAAATTGGTCCAAGTTCCACGGGGTTGTACGGGATGTCGAAAATGGATAAAAAATATACTATACCAATCGATAGAGAATCGAGAATCGTGCATTTGGGACTCACATTTTTAAAAAAATATTTTTGATTTTTGAATTTTTTTTCGATTTTTGAAATTTTTAAATTTTTTTTCCAAGTTTCGGACCCCTCAAAAAGTGGGGAAAAATGTGAGCGTCGAAAAAATTGCAACTATAGACGGAACGTAGAAAGGGGGTTCGGGGGGCGAAGCCCCCCGACGGGGGTCGGGGGGCGAAGCCCCCCGGGTGGAAAGAAAGGGCGCGTTTGGGGGGCGCAGGGGGGCGAAGCCCCCCGCCTACGACGAAGCAACATTCGATGGCAGACGTAGTACGACGGAAGTAGTAAGAAATAACCGGGTGTTTATTATCAAGACTGGAATAATTTTTTATTTTTATTTTTTTTAAGGGTTAGGACGACTAACGCAACGACACGGAGCGAGGAGGGTGGTTTCCGAGTGAGTCAGGGGAGTCGACCGACACCTAGTCAGGTCGGGTCTGGGTTAGGGTTAGGGTTAGGTTATAGTAAAATGACCAAAAATATTTTGGAAACTGAGCACGTGGAGTGGTGTGGAATTAAGAGAGGAACATTTTATGTCCTATAAATATTACATTTCTATTAAAAGGTTTTCGAGTTATCGCCGAAAAACTGTTTTTTCACCTATGAATCTCGAAAAGGAGCACGGGATGGTATTGTTTTCGGGTCCCTATCTTCTAGATCTCGTTGAGAGAAATAAAAACGTATACCTGTATTTTTTTCCCAGGACTCGTAGTTTAGGAGTTATAAATTTTTGAAAATCCAAAAAAAAATTTGTTTTTTCCAAAATTCCTTAAAAATGTCTAATTCGTGCAAAAAATCGAAGAACTTTGAATTTTGGAAACTTTTTTTTTTCACCGAGTCATATCTCGGAAACCGTTGTATCCAGAGCTCGGCAATGTACGGCGAGATTATAGGCCTTTATTAGCTCTACAATTTTATCTCAGTACTTTTTCCCTCTAGGATTCATAGTTTCGGAGATATAGCCAATTTTTTGTTCTCTAAGGATGGTTTTTGGCGAATATCTCGGAAACGAGGGCGTTAAGGGGTGTGGTTGCTTATATTCATTCTTATTTCTATCGTCGAGATCTACGAGAAAGGTCCTGCGGATCATCGTCCTAGGACCCACCGTTTAGGCTCTGTATATTTGGAGCGGGGTGTGAAATTGGTCCAAGTTCCACGGGGTTGTACGGGATGTCGAAAATGGATAAAAAATACACTATACCGATCGATAGAGAATGGAGAATCGTGCATTTGGGACTCACATTTTTAAAAAAATATTTTTGATTCTTGAATTTTTTTTTGATTTTTGAAATTTTTAAATTTTTTTTCCAAGTTTCGGACCCCTCAAAAAGTGGGGAAAAATGTGAGCGTCGAAAAAATTGCAACTATAGACGGAACGTAGAAAGGGGGTTCGGGGGGCGAAGCCCCCCGACGGGGGTCGGGGGGCGAAGCCCCCCGGGTGGAAAGAAAGGGCGCGTTTGGGTGGCGCAGGGGGGCGAAGCCCCCCGCCTACGACGAAGCAACATTCGATGGCAGACGTAGTACGACGGAAGTAGTAAGAAATAACCGGGTGTTTATTATCAAGACTGGAATAATTTTTTATTTTTTTTAAGGGTTAGGACGACTAACGCAACGACACGGAGCGAGGAGGGTGGTTTCCGAGTGAGTCAGGGGAGTCGACCGACACCTAGTCAGGTCGGGTCTGGGTTAGGGTTAGGGTTAGGGTTAGGTTATAGTAAAATGACCAAAAATATTTTGGAAACTGAGCACGTGGAGTGGTGTGGAATTAAGAGAGGAACATTTTATGTCCTATAAATATTACATTTCTATTAAAAGGTTTTCGAGTTATCGCCGAAAAACTGTTTTTTCACCTATGAATCTCGAAAAGGAGCACGGGATGGTATTGTTTTCGGGTCCCTATCTTCTAGATCTCGTCGAGAGAAATAGAAACGTATACCTGTATTTTTTTCCCAGGACTCGTAGTTTAGGAGTTATAAATTTTTGAAAATCCAAAAAAAAATTTTTTTTTTCCAAAATTCCTTAAAAATGTCTAATTCGTGCAAAAAATCGAAGAACTTTGAATTTTGGAAACTTTTTTTTTTCACCGAGTCATATCTCGGAAACCGTTGTATCCAGAGCTTGGCAATGTACGGCGAGATTATAGGCCTTTATTAGCTCTACAATTTTATCTCAGTACTTTTTTCCTCTAGGATTCATAGTTTCGGAGATATAGCCAATTTTTTGTTCTCTAAGGATGGTTTTTGGCGAATATCTCGGAAACGAGGGCGTTAAGGGGTGTGGTTGCTTATATTCATTCTTATTTCTATCGTCGAGATCTACGAGAAAGGTCCTACGGATCATCGTCCTAGGACCCACCGTTTAGGCTCTGTATATTTGGAGCGGGGTGTGAAATTGGTCCAAGTTCCACGGGGTTGTACGGGATGTCGAAAATGGATAAAAAATATACTATACCGATCGATAGAGAATCGAGAATCGTGCATTTGGGACTCACATTTTTAAAAAAATATTTTTGATTTTGAATTTTTTTTTGATTTTTGAAATTTTTAAATTTTTTTTCTAAGTTTCGGACCCCTCAAAAAGTGGGGAAAAATGTGAGCGTCGAAAAAATTGCAACTATAGACGGAACGTAGAAAGGGGGTTCGGGGGGCGAAGCCCCCCGACGGGGGTCGGGGGGCGAAGCCCCCCGGGTGGAAAGAAAGGGCGCGTTTGGGGGGCGCAGGGGGGCGAAGCCCCCCGCCTACGACGAAGCAACATTCGATGGCAGACGTAGTACGACGGAAGTAGTAAGAAATAACCGGGTGTTTATTATCAAGACTGGAATAATTTTTTATTTTTATTTTTTTTAAGGGTTAGGACGACTAACGCAACGACACGGAGCGTGGAGGGTGGTTTCCGAGTGAGTCAGGGGAGTCGACCGACACCTAGTCAGGTCGGGTCTGGGTTAGGGTTAGGGTTAGGGTTAGGTTAGGTTATAGTAAAATGACCAAAAATATTTTGGAAACTGAGCACGTGGAGTGGTGTGGAATTAAGAGAGGAACATTTTATGTCCTATAAATATTACATTTCTATTAAAAGGTTTTCGAGTTATCGCCGAAAAACTGTTTTTTCACCTATGAATCTCGAAAAGGAGCACGGGATGGTATTGTTTTCGGGTCCCTATCTTCTAGATCTCGTCGAGAGAAATAGAAACGTATACCTGTATTTTTTTCCCAGGACTCGTAGTTTAGGAGTTATAAATTTTTGAAAATCCAAAAAAAAATTTTTTTTTTCCAAAATTCCTTAAAAATGTCTAATTCGTGCAAAAAATCGAAGAACTTTGAATTTTGGAAACTTTTTTTTTTCACCGAGTCATATCTCGGAAACCGTTGTATCCAGAGCTTGGCAATGTACGGCGAGATTATAGGCCTTTATTAGCTCTACAATTTTATCTCAGTACTTTTTTCCTCTAGGATTCATAGTTTCGGAGATATAGCCAATTTTTTGTTCTCTAAGGATGGTTTTTGGCGAATATCTCGGAAACGAGGGCGTTAAGGGGTGTGGTTGCTTATATTCATTCTTATTTCTATCGTCGAGATCTACGAGAAAGGTCCTACGGATCATCGTCCTAGGACCCACCGTTTAGGCTCTGTATATTTGGAGCGGGGTGTGAAATTGGTCCAAGTTCCACGGGGTTGTACGGGATGTCGAAAATGGATAAAAAATATACTATACCGATCGATAGAGAATCGAGAATCGTGCATTTGGGACTCACATTTTTAAAAAAATATTTTTGATTTTGAATTTTTTTTTGATTTTTGAAATTTTTAAATTTTTTTTCTAAGTTTCGGACCCCTCAAAAAGTGGGGAAAAATGTGAGCGTCGAAAAAATTGCAACTATAGACGGAACGTAGAAAGGGGGTTCGGGGGGCGAAGCCCCCCGACGGGGGTCGGGGGGCGAAGCCCCCCGGGTGGAAAGAAAGGGCGCGTTTGGGGGGCGCAGGGGGGCGAAGCCCCCCGCCTACGACGAAGCAACATTCGATGGCAGACGTAGTACGACGGAAGTAGTAAGAAATAACCGGGTGTTTATTATCAAGACTGGAATAATTTTTTATTTTTATTTTTTTTAAGGGTTAGGACGACTAACGCAACGACACGGAGCGAGGAGGGTGGTTTCCGAGTGAGTCAGGGGAGTCGACCGACACCTAGTCAGGTCGGGTCTGGGTTAGGTTAGGGTTAGGTTATAGTAAAATGACCAAAAATATTTTGGAAACTGAGCACGTGGAGTGGTGTGGAATTAAGAGAGGAACATTTTATGTCCTATAAATATTACATTTCTATTAAAAGGTTTTCGAGTTATCGCCGAAAAACTGTTTTTTCACCTATGAATCTCGAAAAGGAGCACGGGATGGTATTGTTTTCGGGTCTCTATCTTCTAGATCTCGTCGAGAGAAATAAAAACGTATACCTGTATTTTTTTCCCAGGACTCGTAGTTTAGGAGTTATAAATTTTTGAAAATCCAAAAAAAAATTTTTTTTTTCCAAAATTCCTTAAAAATGTCTAATTCGTGCAAAAAATCGAAGAACTTTGAATTTTGGAAACTTTTTTTTTTCACCGAGTCATATCTCGGAAACCGTTGTATCCAGAGCTTGGCAATGTACGGCGAGATTATAGGCCTTTATTAGCTCTACAATTTTATCTCAGTACTTTTTCCCTCTAGGATTCATAGTTTCGGAGATATAGCCAATTTTTTGTTCTCTAAGGATGGTTTTTGGCGAATATCTCGGAAACGAGGGCGTTAAGGGGTGTGGTTGCTTATATTCATTCTTATTTCTATCGTCGAGATCTACGAGAAAGGTCCTACGGATCATCGTCCTAGGACCCACCGTTTAGGCTCTGTATATTTGGAGCGGGGTGTGAAATTGGTCCAAGTTCCACGGGGTTGTACGGGATGTCGAAAATGGATACAAAATATACTATACCAATCGATAGAGAATCGAGAATCGTGCATTTGGGACTCACATTTTTAAAAAAATATTTTTGATTTTTGAATTTTTTTTTGATTTTTGAAATTTTTAAATTTTTTTTCTAAGTTTCGGACCCCTCAAAAAGTGGGGAAAAATGTGAGCGTCGAAAAAATTGCAACTATAGACGGAACGTAGAAAGGGGGTTCGGGGGGCGAAGCCCCCCGGGTGGAAAGAAAGGGCGCGTTTGGGGGGCGCAGGGGGGCGAAGCCCCCCGCCTACGACGAAGCAACATTCGATGGCAGACGTAGTACGACGGAAGTAGTAAGAAATAACCGGGTGTTTATTATCAAGACTGGAATAATTTTTTATTTTTTTTAAGGGTTAGGACGACTAACGCAACGACACGGAGCGAGGAGGGTGGTTTCCGAGTGAGTCAGGGGAGTCGACCGACACCTAGTCAGGTCGGGTCTGGGTTAGGGTTAGGGTTAGGGTTAGGTTATAGTAAAATGACCAAAAATATTTTGGAAACTGAGCACGTGGAGTGGTGTGGAATTAAGAGAGGAACATTTTATGTCCTATAAATATTACATTTCTATTAAAAGGTTTTCGAGTTATCGCCGAAAAACTGTTTTTTCACCTATGAATCTCGAAAAGGAGCACGGGATGGTATTGTTTTCGGGTCCCTATCTTCTAGATCTCGTGGAGGGAAATAAAAACGTATACCTGTATTTTTTTCCCAGGACTCGTAGTTTAGGAGTTATAAATTTTTGAAAATCCAAAAAAAAATTTTTTTTTTCCAAAATTCCTTAAAAATGTCTAATTCGTGCAAAAAATCGAAGAAATTTGAATTTTGGAAACTTTTTTTTTTCACCGAGTCATATCTCGGAAACCGTTGTATCCAGAGCTTGGCAATGTACGGCGAGATTATAGGGCTCTATTAGCTCTACAATTTTGTCTCGGTACTTTGTCCCTCTAGGATTCATAGTTTCGGAGATATAGCCAATTTTTTGTTCTCTAAGGATGGTTTTTGGCGAATATCTCGGAAACGAGGGCGTTAAGGGGTGTGGTTGCTTATATTCATTCTTATTTCTATCGTCGAGATCTACGAGAAAGGTCCTACGGATCATCGTCCTAGGACCCACCGTTTAGGCTCTGTATATTTGGAGCGGGGTGTGAAATTGGTCCAAGTTCCACGGGGTTGTACGGGATGTCGAAAATGGATAAAAAATATACTATACCAATCGATAGAGAATCGAGAATCGTGCATTTGGGACTCAGATTTTTAAAAAAATATTTTTGATTTTTGAATTTTTTTTTGATTTTTGAAATTTTTAAATTTTTTTTCTAAGTTTCGGACCCCTCAAAAAGTGGGGAAAAATGTGAGCGTCGAAAAAATTGCAACTATAGACGGAACGTAGAAAGGGGGTTCGGGGGGCGAAGCCCCCCGACGGGGGTCGGGGGGCGAAGCCCCCCGGGTGGAAAGAAAGGGCGCGTTTGGGGGGCGCAGGGGGGCGAAGCCCCCCGCCTACGACGAAGCAACATTCAATGGCAGACGTAGTACGACGGAAGTAGTAAGAAATAACCGGGTGTTTATTATCAAGACTGGAATAATTTTTTATTTTTATTTTTTTTAAGGGTTAGGACGACTAACGCAACGACACGGAGCGAGGAGGGTGGTTTCCGAGCGAGTCAGGGGAGTCGACCGACACCTAGTCAGGTCGGGTCTGGGTTAGGGTTAGGGTTAGGGTGAGGGTTAGGGTTAGGGTTAGGGTTAGGGTTAGGGTTAGGTTAGGTTATAGTAAAATGACCAAAAATATTTTGGAAACTGAGCACGTGGAGTGGTGTGGAATTAAGAGAGGAACATTTTATGTCCTATAAATATTACATTTCTATTAAAAGGTTTTCGAGTTATCGCCGAAAAACTGTTTTTTCACCTATGAATCTCGAAAAGGAGCACGGGATGGTATTGTTTTCGGGTCCCTATCTTCTAGATCTCGTGGAGGGAAATAAAAACGTATACCTGTATTTTTTTCCCAGGACTCGTAGTTTAGGAGTTATAAATTTTTGAAAATCCAAAAAAAAATTTTTTTTTTCCAAAATTCCTTAAAAATGTCTAATTCGTGCAAAAAATCGAAGAAATTTGAATTTTGGAAACTTTTTTTTTTCACCGAGTCATATCTCGGAAACCGTTGTATCCAGAGCTTGGCAATGTACGGCGAGATTATAGGGCTCTATTAGCTCTACAATTTTGTCTCGGTACTTTGTCCCTCTAGGATTCATAGTTTCGGAGATATAGCCAATTTTTTGTTCTCTAAGGATGGTTTTTGGCGAATATCTCGGAAACGAGGGCGTTAAGGGGTGTGGTTGCTTATATTCATTCTTATTTCTATCGTCGAGATCTACGAGAAAGGTCCTACGGATCATCGTCCTAGGACCCACCGTTTAGGCTCTGTATATTTGGAGCGGGGTGTGAAATTGGTCCAAGTTCCACGGGGTTGTACGGGATGTCGAAAATGGATAAAAAATATACTATACCAATCGATAGAGAATCGAGAATCGTGCATTTGGGACTCAGATTTTTAAAAAAATATTTTTGATTTTTGAATTTTTTTTTGATTTTTGAAATTTTTAAATTTTTTTTCTAAGTTTCGGACCCCTCAAAAAGTGGGGAAAAATGTGAGCGTCGAAAAAATTGCAACTATAGACGGAACGTAGAAAGGGGGTTCGGGGGGCGAAGCCCCCCGACGGGGGTCGGGGGGCGAAGCCCCCCGGGTGGAAAGAAAGGGCGCGTTTGGGGGGCGCAGGGGGGCGAAGCCCCCCGCCTACGACGAAGCAACATTCAATGGCAGACGTAGTACGACGGAAGTAGTAAGAAATAACCGGGTGTTTATTATCAAGACTGGAATAATTTTTTATTTTTATTTTTTTTAAGGGTTAGGACGACTAACGCAACGACACGGAGCGAGGAGGGTGGTTTCCGAGCGAGTCAGGGGAGTCGACCGACACCTAGTCAGGTCGGGTCTGGGTTAGGGTTAGGGTTAGGGTTAGGGTTAGGTTATAGTAAAATGACCAAAAATATTTTGGAAACTGAGCACGTGGAGTGGTGTGGAATTAAGAGAGGAACATTTTATGTCCTATAAATATTACATTTCTATTAAAAGGTTTTCGAGTTATCGCCGAAAACTGTTTTTTCACCTATGAATCTCGAAAAGGAGCACGGGATGGTATTGTTTTCGGGTCCCTATCTTCTAGATCTCGTCGAGAGAAATAAAAACGTATACCTGTATTTTTTTCCCAGGACTCGTAGTTTAGGAGTTATAAATTTTTGAAAATCCAAAAAAAAATTTTTTTTTTCCAAAATTCCTTAAAAATGTCTAATTCGTGCAAAAAATCGAAGAACTTTGAATTTTGGAAACTTTTTTTTTTCACCGAGTCATATCTCGGAAACCGTTGTATCCAGAGCTTGGCAATGTACGGCGAGATTATAGGCCTTTATTAGCTCTACAATTTTATCTCAGTACTTTTTCCCTCTAGGATTCATAGTTTCGGAGATATAGCCAATTTTTTGTTCTCTAAGGATGGTTTTTGGCGAATATCTCGGAAACGAGGGCGTTAAGGGGTGTGGTTGCTTATATTCATTCTTATTTCTATCGTCGAGATCTACGAGAAAGGTCCTGCGGATCATCGTCCTAGGACCCACCGTTTAGGCTCTGTATATTTGGAGCGGGGTGTGAAATTGGTCCAAGTTCCACGGGGTTGTACGGGATGTCGAAAATGGATAAAAAATACACTATACCGATCGATAGAGAATGGAGAATCGTGCATTTGGGACTCACATTTTTAAAAAAATATTTTTGATTCTTGAATTTTTTTTTGATTTTTGAAATTTTTAAATTTTTTTTCCAAGTTTCGGACCCCTCAAAAAGTGGGGAAAAATGTGAGCGTCGAAAAAATTGCAACTATAGACGGAACGTAGAAAGGGGGTTCGGGGGGCGAAGCCCCCCGACGGGGGTCGGGGGGCGAAGCCCCCCGGGTGGAAAGAAAGGGCGCGTTTGGGTGGCGCAGGGGGGCGAAGCCCCCCGCCTACGACGAAGCAACATTCGATGGCAGACGTAGTACGACGGAAGTAGTAAGAAATAACCGGGTGTTTATTATCAAGACTGGAATAATTTTTTATTTTTTTTAAGGGTTAGGACGACTAACGCAACGACACGGAGCGAGGAGGGTGGTTTCCGAGTGAGTCAGGGGAGTCGACCGACACCTAGTCAGGTCGGGTCTGGGTTAGGGTTAGGGTTAGGGTTAGGTTATAGTAAAATGACCAAAAATATTTTGGAAACTGAGCACGTGGAGTGGTGTGGAATTAAGAGAGGAACATTTTATGTCCTATAAATATTACATTTCTATTAAAAGGTTTTCGAGTTATCGCCGAAAAACTGTTTTTTCACCTATGAATCTCGAAAAGGAGCACGGGATGGTATTGTTTTCGGGTCCCTATCTTCTAGATCTCGTTGAGAGAAATAAAAACGTATACCTGTATTTTTTTCCCAGGACTCGTAGTTTAGGAGTTATAAATTTTTGAAAATCCAAAAAAAAATTTGTTTTTTCCAAAATTCCTTAAAAATGTCTAATTCGTGCAAAAAATCGAAGAACTTTGAATTTTGGAAACTTTTTTTTTTCACCGAGTCATATCTCGGAAACCGTTGTATCCAGAGCTCGGCAATGTACGGCGAGATTATAGGCCTTTATTAGCTCTACAATTTTATCTCAGTACTTTTTCCCTCTAGGATTCATAGTTTCGGAGATATAGCCAATTTTTTGTTCTCTAAGGATGGTTTTTGGCGAATATCTCGGAAACGAGGGCGTTAAGGGGTGTGGTTGCTTATATTCATTCTTATTTCTATCGTCGAGATCTACGAGAAAGGTCCTGCGGATCATCGTCCTAGGACCCACCGTTTAGGCTCTGTATATTTGGAGCGGGGTGTGAAATTGGTCCAAGTTCCACGGGGTTGTACGGGATGTCGAAAATGGATAAAAAATACACTATACCGATCGATAGAGAATGGAGAATCGTGCATTTGGGACTCACATTTTTAAAAAAATATTTTTGATTCTTGAATTTTTTTTTGATTTTTGAAATTTTTAAATTTTTTTTCCAAGTTTCGGACCCCTCAAAAAGTGGGGAAAAATGTGAGCGTCGAAAAAATTGCAACTATAGACGGAACGTAGAAAGGGGGTTCGGGGGGCGAAGCCCCCCGACGGGGGTCGGGGGGCGAAGCCCCCCGGGTGGAAAGAAAGGGCGCGTTTGGGTGGCGCAGGGGGGCGAAGCCCCCCGCCTACGACGAAGCAACATTCGATGGCAGACGTAGTACGACGGAAGTAGTAAGAAATAACCGGGTGTTTATTATCAAGACTGGAATAATTTTTTATTTTTTTTAAGGGTTAGGACGACTAACGCAACGACACGGAGCGAGGAGGGTGGTTTCCGAGTGAGTCAGGGGAGTCGACCGACACCTAGTCAGGTCGGGTCTGGGTTAGGGTTAGGGTTAGGGTTAGGTTATAGTAAAATGACCAAAAATATTTTGGAAACTGAGCACGTGGAGTGGTGTGGAATTAAGAGAGGAACATTTTATGTCCTATAAATATTACATTTCTATTAAAAGGTTTTCGAGTTATCGCCGAAAACTGTTTTTTCACCTATGAATCTCGAAAAGGAGCACGGGATGGTATTGTTTTCGGGTCCCTATCTTCTAGATCTCGTCGAGAGAAATAAAAACGTATACCTGTATTTTTTTCCCAGGACTCGTAGTTTAGGAGTTATAAATTTTTGAAAATCCAAAAAAAAATTTTTTTTTTCCAAAATTCCTTAAAAATGTCTAATTCGTGCAAAAAATCGAAGAACTTTGAATTTTGGAAACTTTTTTTTTTCACCGAGTCATATCTCGGAAACCGTTGTATCCAGAGCTTGGCAATGTACGGCGAGATTATAGGCCTTTATTAGCTCTACAATTTTATCTCAGTACTTTTTCCCTCTAGGATTCATAGTTTCGGAGATATAGCCAATTTTTTGTTCTCTAAGGATGGTTTTTGGCGAATATCTCGGAAACGAGGGCGTTAAGGGGTGTGGTTGCTTATATTCATTCTTATTTCTATCGTCGAGATCTACGAGAAAGGTCCTGCGGATCATCGTCCTAGGACCCACCGTTTAGGCTCTGTATATTTGGAGCGGGGTGTGAAATTGGTCCAAGTTCCACGGGGTTGTACGGGATGTCGAAAATGGATAAAAAATACACTATACCGATCGATAGAGAATGGAGAATCGTGCATTTGGGACTCACATTTTTAAAAAAATATTTTTGATTCTTGAATTTTTTTTTGATTTTTGAAATTTTTAAATTTTTTTTCCAAGTTTCGGACCCCTCAAAAAGTGGGGAAAAATGTGAGCGTCGAAAAAATTGCAACTATAGACGGAACGTAGAAAGGGGGTTCGGGGGGCGAAGCCCCCCGACGGGGGTCGGGGGGCGAAGCCCCCCGGGTGGAAAGAAAGGGCGCGTTTGGGTGGCGCAGGGGGGCGAAGCCCCCCGCCTACGACGAAGCAACATTCGATGGCAGACGTAGTACGACGGAAGTAGTAAGAAATAACCGGGTGTTTATTATCAAGACTGGAATAATTTTTTATTTTTATTTTTTTTAAGGGTTAGGACGACTAACGCAACGACACGGAGCGAGGAGGGTGGTTTCCGAGTGAGTCAGGGGAGTCGACCGACACCTAGTCAGGTCGGGTCTGGGTTAGGGTTAGGGTTAGGTTATAGTAAAATGACCAAAAATATTTTGGAAACTGAGCACGTGGAGTGGTGTGGAATTAAGAGAGGAACATTTTATGTCCTATAAATATTACATTTCTATTAAAAGGTTTTCGAGTTATCGCCGAAAAACTGTTTTTTCACCTATGAATCTCGAAAAGGAGCACGGGATGGTATTGTTTTCGGGTCCCTATCTTCTAGATCTCGTTGAGAGAAATAAAAACGTATACCTGTATTTTTTTCCCAGGACTCGTAGTTTAGGAGTTATAAATTTTTGAAAATCCAAAAAAAAATTTGTTTTTTCCAAAATTCCTTAAAAATGTCTAATTCGTGCAAAAAATCGAAGAACTTTGAATTTTGGAAACTTTTTTTTTTCACCGAGTCATATCTCGGAAACCGTTGTATCCAGAGCTCGGCAATGTACGGCGAGATTATAGGCCTTTATTAGCTCTACAATTTTATCTCAGTACTTTTTCCCTCTAGGATTCATAGTTTCGGAGATATAGCCAATTTTTTGTTCTCTAAGGATGGTTTTTGGCGAATATCTCGGAAACGAGGGCGTTAAGGGGTGTGGTTGCTTATATTCATTCTTATTTCTATCGTCGAGATCTACGAGAAAGGTCCTGCGGATCATCGTCCTAGGACCCACCGTTTAGGCTCTGTATATTTGGAGCGGGGTGTGAAATTGGTCCAAGTTCCACGGGGTTGTACGGGATGTCGAAAATGGATAAAAAATACACTATACCGATCGATAGAGAATGGAGAATCGTGCATTTGGGACTCACATTTTTAAAAAAATATTTTTGATTCTTGAATTTTTTTTTGATTTTTGAAATTTTTAAATTTTTTTTCCAAGTTTCGGACCCCTCAAAAAGTGGGGAAAAATGTGAGCGTCGAAAAAATTGCAACTATAGACGGAACGTAGAAAGGGGGTTCGGGGGGCGAAGCCCCCCGACGGGGGTCGGGGGGCGAAGCCCCCCGGGTGGAAAGAAAGGGCGCGTTTGGGTGGCGCAGGGGGGCGAAGCCCCCCGCCTACGACGAAGCAACATTCGATGGCAGACGTAGTACGACGGAAGTAGTAAGAAATAACCGGGTGTTTATTATCAAGACTGGAATAATTTTTTATTTTTTTTAAGGGTTAGGACGACTAACGCAACGACACGGAGCGAGGAGGGTGGTTTCCGAGTGAGTCAGGGGAGTCGACCGACACCTAGTCAGGTCGGGTCTGGGTTAGGGTTAGGGTTAGGGTTAGGTTATAGTAAAATGACCAAAAATATTTTGGAAACTGAGCACGTGGAGTGGTGTGGAATTAAGAGAGGAACATTTTATGTCCTATAAATATTACATTTCTATTAAAAGGTTTTCGAGTTATCGCCGAAAAACTGTTTTTTCACCTATGAATCTCGAAAAGGAGCACGGGATGGTATTGTTTTCGGGTCCCTATCTTCTAGATCTCGTCGAGAGAAATAGAAACGTATACCTGTATTTTTTTCCCAGGACTCGTAGTTTAGGAGTTATAAATTTTTGAAAATCCAAAAAAAAATTTTTTTTTTCCAAAATTCCTTAAAAATGTCTAATTCGTGCAAAAAATCGAAGAACTTTGAATTTTGGAAACTTTTTTTTTTCACCGAGTCATATCTCGGAAACCGTTGTATCCAGAGCTCGGCAATGTACGGCGAGATTATAGGCCTTTATTAGCTCTACAATTTTATCTCAGTACTTTTTCCCTCTAGGATTCATAGTTTCGGAGATATAGCCAATTTTTTGTTCTCTAAGGATGGTTTTTGGCGAATATCTCGGAAACGAGGGCGTTAAGGGGTGTGGTTGCTTATATTCATTCTTATTTCTATCGTCGAGATCTACGAGAAAGGTCCTGCGGATCATCGTCCTAGGACCCACCGTTTAGGCTCTGTATATTTGGAGCGGGGTGTGAAATTGGTCCAAGTTCCACGGGGTTGTACGGGATGTCGAAAATGGATAAAAAATACACTATACCGATCGATAGAGAATGGAGAATCGTGCATTTGGGACTCACATTTTTAAAAAAATATTTTTGATTCTTGAATTTTTTTTTGATTTTTGAAATTTTTAAATTTTTTTTCCAAGTTTCGGACCCCTCAAAAAGTGGGGAAAAATGTGAGCGTCGAAAAAATTGCAACTATAGACGGAACGTAGAAAGGGGGTTCGGGGGGCGAAGCCCCCCGACGGGGGTCGGGGGGCGAAGCCCCCCGGGTGGAAAGAAAGGGCGCGTTTGGGTGGCGCAGGGGGGCGAAGCCCCCCGCCTACGACGAAGCAACATTCGATGGCAGACGTAGTACGACGGAAGTAGTAAGAAATAACCGGGTGTTTATTATCAAGACTGGAATAATTTTTTATTTTTTTTAAGGGTTAGGACGACTAACGCAACGACACGGAGCGAGGAGGGTGGTTTCCGAGTGAGTCAGGGGAGTCGACCGACACCTAGTCAGGTCGGGTCTGGGTTAGGGTTAGGGTTAGGGTTAGGTTATAGTAAAATGACCAAAAATATTTTGGAAACTGAGCACGTGGAGTGGTGTGGAATTAAGAGAGGAACATTTTATGTCCTATAAATATTACATTTCTATTAAAAGGTTTTCGAGTTATCGCCGAAAAACTGTTTTTTCACCTATGAATCTCGAAAAGGAGCACGGGATGGTATTGTTTTCGGGTCCCTATCTTCTAGATCTCGTCGAGAGAAATAGAAACGTATACCTGTATTTTTTTCCCAGGACTCGTAGTTTAGGAGTTATAAATTTTTGAAAATCCAAAAAAAAATTTTTTTTTTCCAAAATTCCTTAAAAATGTCTAATTCGTGCAAAAAATCGAAGAACTTTGAATTTTGGAAACTTTTTTTTTTCACCGAGTCATATCTCGGAAACCGTTGTATCCAGAGCTTGGCAATGTACGGCGAGATTATAGGCCTTTATTAGCTCTACAATTTTATCTCAGTACTTTTTTCCTCTAGGATTCATAGTTTCGGAGATATAGCCAATTTTTTGTTCTCTAAGGATGGTTTTTGGCGAATATCTCGGAAACGAGGGCGTTAAGGGGTGTGGTTGCTTATATTCATTCTTATTTCTATCGTCGAGATCTACGAGAAAGGTCCTACGGATCATCGTCCTAGGACCCACCGTTTAGGCTCTGTATATTTGGAGCGGGGTGTGAAATTGGTCCAAGTTCCACGGGGTTGTACGGGATGTCGAAAATGGATAAAAAATATACTATACCGATCGATAGAGAATCGAGAATCGTGCATTTGGGACTCACATTTTTAAAAAAATATTTTTGATTTTGAATTTTTTTTTGATTTTTGAAATTTTTAAATTTTTTTTCTAAGTTTCGGACCCCTCAAAAAGTGGGGAAAAATGTGAGCGTCGAAAAAATTGCAACTATAGACGGAACGTAGAAAGGGGGTTCGGGGGGCGAAGCCCCCCGACGGGGGTCGGGGGGCGAAGCCCCCCGGGTGGAAAGAAAGGGCGCGTTTGGGGGGCGCAGGGGGGCGAAGCCCCCCGCCTACGACGAAGCAACATTCGATGGCAGACGTAGTACGACGGAAGTAGTAAGAAATAACCGGGTGTTTATTATCAAGACTGGAATAATTTTTTATTTTTATTTTTTTTAAGGGTTAGGACGACTAACGCAACGACACGGAGCGAGGAGGGTGGTTTCCGAGTGAGTCAGGGGAGTCGACCGACACCTAGTCAGGTCGGGTCTGGGTTAGGTTAGGGTTAGGTTATAGTAAAATGACCAAAAATATTTTGGAAACTGAGCACGTGGAGTGGTGTGGAATTAAGAGAGGAACATTTTATGTCCTATAAATATTACATTTCTATTAAAAGGTTTTCGAGTTATCGCCGAAAAACTGTTTTTTCACCTATGAATCTCGAAAAGGAGCACGGGATGGTATTGTTTTCGGGTCTCTATCTTCTAGATCTCGTCGAGAGAAATAAAAACGTATACCTGTATTTTTTTCCCAGGACTCGTAGTTTAGGAGTTATAAATTTTTGAAAATCCAAAAAAAAATTTGTTTTTTCCAAAATTCCTTAAAAATGTCTAATTCGTGCAAAAAATCGAAGAACTTTGAATTTTGGAAACTTTTTTTTTTCACCGAGTCATATCTCGGAAACCGTTGTATCCAGAGCTTGGCAATGTACGGCGAGATTATAGGCCTTTATTAGCTCTACAATTTTATCTCAGTACTTTTTCCCTCTAGGATTCATAGTTTCGGAGATATAGCCAATTTTTTGTTCTCTAAGGATGGTTTTTGGCGAATATCTCGGAAACGAGGGCGTTAAGGGGTGTGGTTGCTTATATTCATTCTTATTTCTATCGTCGAGATCTACGAGAAAGGTCCTACGGATCATCGTCCTAGGACCCACCGTTTAGGCTCTGTATATTTGGAGCGGGGTGTGAAATTGGTCCAAGTTCCACGGGGTTGTACGGGATGTCGAAAATGGATACAAAATATACTATACCAATCGATAGAGAATCGAGAATCGTGCATTTGGGACTCACATTTTTAAAAAAATATTTTTGATTTTTGAATTTTTTTTTGATTTTTGAAATTTTTAAATTTTTTTTCTAAGTTTCGGACCCCTCAAAAAGTGGGGAAAAATGTGAGCGTCGAAAAAATTGCAACTATAGACGGAACGTAGAAAGGGGGTTCGGGGGGCGAAGCCCCCCGGGTGGAAAGAAAGGGCGCGTTTGGGGGGCGCAGGGGGGCGAAGCCCCCCGCCTACGACGAAGCAACATTCGATGGCAGACGTAGTACGACGGAAGTAGTAAGAAATAACCGGGTGTTTATTATCAAGACTGGAATAATTTTTTATTTTTTTTAAGGGTTAGGACGACTAACGCAACGACACGGAGCGAGGAGGGTGGTTTCCGAGTGAGTCAGGGGAGTCGACCGACACCTAGTCAGGTCGGGTCTGGGTTAGGGTTAGGGTTAGGGTTAGGTTATAGTAAAATGACCAAAAATATTTTGGAAACTGAGCACGTGGAGTGGTGTGGAATTAAGAGAGGAACATTTTATGTCCTATAAATATTACATTTCTATTAAAAGGTTTTCGAGTTATCGCCGAAAAACTGTTTTTTCACCTATGAATCTCGAAAAGGAGCACGGGATGGTATTGTTTTCGGGTCCCTATCTTCTAGATCTCGTGGAGGGAAATAAAAACGTATACCTGTATTTTTTTCCCAGGACTCGTAGTTTAGGAGTTATAAATTTTTGAAAATCCAAAAAAAAATTTTTTTTTTCCAAAATTCCTTAAAAATGTCTAATTCGTGCAAAAAATCGAAGAAATTTGAATTTTGGAAACTTTTTTTTTTCACCGAGTCATATCTCGGAAACCGTTGTATCCAGAGCTTGGCAATGTACGGCGAGATTATAGGGCTCTATTAGCTCTACAATTTTGTCTCGGTACTTTGTCCCTCTAGGATTCATAGTTTCGGAGATATAGCCAATTTTTTGTTCTCTAAGGATGGTTTTTGGCGAATATCTCGGAAACGAGGGCGTTAAGGGGTGTGGTTGCTTATATTCATTCTTATTTCTATCGTCGAGATCTACGAGAAAGGTCCTACGGATCATCGTCCTAGGACCCACCGTTTAGGCTCTGTATATTTGGAGCGGGGTGTGAAATTGGTCCAAGTTCCACGGGGTTGTACGGGATGTCGAAAATGGATAAAAAATATACTATACCAATCGATAGAGAATCGAGAATCGTGCATTTGGGACTCAGATTTTTAAAAAAATATTTTTGATTTTTGAATTTTTTTTTGATTTTTGAAATTTTTAAATTTTTTTTCTAAGTTTCGGACCCCTCAAAAAGTGGGGAAAAATGTGAGCGTCGAAAAAATTGCAACTATAGACGGAACGTAGAAAGGGGGTTCGGGGGGCGAAGCCCCCCGACGGGGGTCGGGGGGCGAAGCCCCCCGGGTGGAAAGAAAGGGCGCGTTTGGGGGGCGCAGGGGGGCGAAGCCCCCCGCCTACGACGAAGCAACATTCAATGGCAGACGTAGTACGACGGAAGTAGTAAGAAATAACCGGGTGTTTATTATCAAGACTGGAATAATTTTTTATTTTTATTTTTTTTAAGGGTTAGGACGACTAACGCAACGACACGGAGCGAGGAGGGTGGTTTCCGAGCGAGTCAGGGGAGTCGACCGACACCTAGTCAGGTCGGGTCTGGGTTAGGGTTAGGGTTAGGGTTAGGGTTAGGTTATAGTAAAATGACCAAAAATATTTTGGAAACTGAGCACGTGGAGTGGTGTGGAATTAAGAGAGGAACATTTTATGTCCTATAAATATTACATTTCTATTAAAAGGTTTTCGAGTTATCGCCGAAAACTGTTTTTTCACCTATGAATCTCGAAAAGGAGCACGGGATGGTATTGTTTTCGGGTCCCTATCTTCTAGATCTCGTCGAGAGAAATAAAAACGTATACCTGTATTTTTTTCCCAGGACTCGTAGTTTAGGAGTTATAAATTTTTGAAAATCCAAAAAAAAATTTTTTTTTTCCAAAATTCCTTAAAAATGTCTAATTCGTGCAAAAAATCGAAGAACTTTGAATTTTGGAAACTTTTTTTTTTCACCGAGTCATATCTCGGAAACCGTTGTATCCAGAGCTTGGCAATGTACGGCGAGATTATAGGCCTTTATTAGCTCTACAATTTTATCTCAGTACTTTTTCCCTCTAGGATTCATAGTTTCGGAGATATAGCCAATTTTTTGTTCTCTAAGGATGGTTTTTGGCGAATATCTCGGAAACGAGGGCGTTAAGGGGTGTGGTTGCTTATATTCATTCTTATTTCTATCGTCGAGATCTACGAGAAAGGTCCTGCGGATCATCGTCCTAGGACCCACCGTTTAGGCTCTGTATATTTGGAGCGGGGTGTGAAATTGGTCCAAGTTCCACGGGGTTGTACGGGATGTCGAAAATGGATAAAAAATACACTATACCGATCGATAGAGAATGGAGAATCGTGCATTTGGGACTCACATTTTTAAAAAAATATTTTTGATTCTTGAATTTTTTTTTGATTTTTGAAATTTTTAAATTTTTTTTCCAAGTTTCGGACCCCTCAAAAAGTGGGGAAAAATGTGAGCGTCGAAAAAATTGCAACTATAGACGGAACGTAGAAAGGGGGTTCGGGGGGCGAAGCCCCCCGACGGGGGTCGGGGGGCGAAGCCCCCCGGGTGGAAAGAAAGGGCGCGTTTGGGTGGCGCAGGGGGGCGAAGCCCCCCGCCTACGACGAAGCAACATTCGATGGCAGACGTAGTACGACGGAAGTAGTAAGAAATAACCGGGTGTTTATTATCAAGACTGGAATAATTTTTTATTTTTTTTAAGGGTTAGGACGACTAACGCAACGACACGGAGCGAGGAGGGTGGTTTCCGAGTGAGTCAGGGGAGTCGACCGACACCTAGTCAGGTCGGGTCTGGGTTAGGGTTAGGGTTAGGGTTAGGTTATAGTAAAATGACCAAAAATATTTTGGAAACTGAGCACGTGGAGTGGTGTGGAATTAAGAGAGGAACATTTTATGTCCTATAAATATTACATTTCTATTAAAAGGTTTTCGAGTTATCGCCGAAAAACTGTTTTTTCACCTATGAATCTCGAAAAGGAGCACGGGATGGTATTGTTTTCGGGTCCCTATCTTCTAGATCTCGTCGAGAGAAATAAAAACGTATACCTGTATTTTTTTCCCAGGACTCGTAGTTTAGGAGTTATAAATTTTTGAAAATCCAAAAAAAAATTTTTTTTTTCCAAAATTCCTTAAAAATGTCTAATTCGTGCAAAAAATCGAAGAACTTTGAATTTTGGAAACTTTTTTTTTTCACCGAGTCATATCTCGGAAACCGTTGTATCCAGAGCTCGGCAATGTACGGCGAGATTATAGGCCTTTATTAGCTCTACAATTTTATCTCAGTACTTTTTCCCTCTAGGATTCATAGTTTCGGAGATATAGCCAATTTTTTGTTCTCTAAGGATGGTTTTTGGCGAATATCTCGGAAACGAGGGCGTTAAGGGGTGTGGTTGCTTATATTCATTCTTATTTCTATCGTCGAGATCTACGAGAAAGGTCCTACGGATCATCGTCCTAGGACCCACCGTTTAGGCTCTGTATATTTGGAGCGGGGTGTGAAATTGGTCCAAGTTCCACGGGGTTGTACGGGATGTCGAAAATGGATAAAAAATATACTATACCGATCGATAGAGAATCGAGAATCGTGCATTCGGGACTCACATTTTTAAAAAAATATTTTTGATTTTTGAATTTTTTTTTGATTTTTGAAATTTTTAAATTTTTTTTCTAAGTTTCGGACCCCTCAAAAAGTGGGGAAAAATGTGAGCGTCGAAAAAATTGCAACTATAGACGGAACGTAGAAAGGGGGTTCGGGGGGCGAAGCCCCCCGACGGGGGTCGGGGGGCGAAGCCCCCCGGGTGGAAAGAAAGGGCGCGTTTGGGGGGCGCGGGGGGGCGAAGCCCCCCGCCTACGACGAAGCAACATTCGATGGCAGACGTAGTACGACGGAAGTAGTAAGAAATAACCGGGTGTTTATTATCAAGACTGGAATAATTTTTTATTTTTTTTAAGGGTTAGGACGACTAACGCAACGACACGGAGCGAGGAGGGTGGTTTCCGAGTGAGTCAGGGGAGTCGACCGACACCTAGTCAGGTCGGGTCTGGGTTAGGGTTAGGGTTAGGGTTAGGTTATAGTAAAATGACCAAAAATATTTTGGAAACTGAGCACGTGGAGTGGTGTGGAATTAAGAGAGGAACATTTTATGTCCTATAAATATTACATTTCTATTAAAAGGTTTTCGAGTTATCGCCGAAAAACTGTTTTTTCACCTATGAATCTCGAAAAGGAGCACGGGATGGTATTGTTTTCGGGTCCCTATCTTCTAGATCTCGTTGAGAGAAATAAAAACGTATACCTGTATTTTTTTCCCAGGACTCGTAGTTTAGGAGTTATAAATTTTTGAAAATCCAAAAAAAAATTTGTTTTTTCCAAAATTCCTTAAAAATGTCTAATTCGTGCAAAAAATCGAAGAACTTTGAATTTTGGAAACTTTTTTTTTTCACCGAGTCATATCTCGGAAACCGTTGTATCCAGAGCTCGGCAATGTACGGCGAGATTATAGGCCTTTATTAGCTCTACAATTTTATCTCAGTACTTTTTCCCTCTAGGATTCATAGTTTCGGAGATATAGCCAATTTTTTGTTCTCTAAGGATGGTTTTTGGCGAATATCTCGGAAACGAGGGCGTTAAGGGGTGTGGTTGCTTATATTCATTCTTATTTCTATCGTCGAGATCTACGAGAAAGGTCCTGCGGATCATCGTCCTAGGACCCACCGTTTAGGCTCTGTATATTTGGAGCGGGGTGTGAAATTGGTCCAAGTTCCACGGGGTTGTACGGGATGTCGAAAATGGATAAAAAATACACTATACCGATCGATAGAGAATGGAGAATCGTGCATTTGGGACTCACATTTTTAAAAAAATATTTTTGATTCTTGAATTTTTTTTTGATTTTTGAAATTTTTAAATTTTTTTTCCAAGTTTCGGACCCCTCAAAAAGTGGGGAAAAATGTGAGCGTCGAAAAAATTGCAACTATAGACGGAACGTAGAAAGGGGGTTCGGGGGGCGAAGCCCCCCGACGGGGGTCGGGGGGCGAAGCCCCCCGGGTGGAAAGAAAGGGCGCGTTTGGGTGGCGCAGGGGGGCGAAGCCCCCCGCCTACGACGAAGCAACATTCGATGGCAGACGTAGTACGACGGAAGTAGTAAGAAATAACCGGGTGTTTATTATCAAGACTGGAATAATTTTTTATTTTTTTTAAGGGTTAGGACGACTAACGCAACGACACGGAGCGAGGAGGGTGGTTTCCGAGTGAGTCAGGGGAGTCGACCGACACCTAGTCAGGTCGGGTCTGGGTTAGGGTTAGGGTTAGGGTTAGGTTATAGTAAAATGACCAAAAATATTTTGGAAACTGAGCACGTGGAGTGGTGTGGAATTAAGAGAGGAACATTTTATGTCCTATAAATATTACATTTCTATTAAAAGGTTTTCGAGTTATCGCCGAAAAACTGTTTTTTCACCTATGAATCTCGAAAAGGAGCACGGGATGGTATTGTTTTCGGGTCCCTATCTTCTAGATCTCGTCGAGAGAAATAGAAACGTATACCTGTATTTTTTTCCCAGGACTCGTAGTTTAGGAGTTATAAATTTTTGAAAATCCAAAAAAAAATTTTTTTTTTCCAAAATTCCTTAAAAATGTCTAATTCGTGCAAAAAATCGAAGAACTTTGAATTTTGGAAACTTTTTTTTTTCACCGAGTCATATCTCGGAAACCGTTGTATCCAGAGCTTGGCAATGTACGGCGAGATTATAGGCCTTTATTAGCTCTACAATTTTATCTCAGTACTTTTTTCCTCTAGGATTCATAGTTTCGGAGATATAGCCAATTTTTTGTTCTCTAAGGATGGTTTTTGGCGAATATCTCGGAAACGAGGGCGTTAAGGGGTGTGGTTGCTTATATTCATTCTTATTTCTATCGTCGAGATCTACGAGAAAGGTCCTACGGATCATCGTCCTAGGACCCACCGTTTAGGCTCTGTATATTTGGAGCGGGGTGTGAAATTGGTCCAAGTTCCACGGGGTTGTACGGGATGTCGAAAATGGATAAAAAATATACTATACCGATCGATAGAGAATCGAGAATCGTGCATTTGGGACTCACATTTTTAAAAAAATATTTTTGATTTTGAATTTTTTTTTGATTTTTGAAATTTTTAAATTTTTTTTCTAAGTTTCGGACCCCTCAAAAAGTGGGGAAAAATGTGAGCGTCGAAAAAATTGCAACTATAGACGGAACGTAGAAAGGGGGTTCGGGGGGCGAAGCCCCCCGACGGGGGTCGGGGGGCGAAGCCCCCCGGGTGGAAAGAAAGGGCGCGTTTGGGGGGCGCAGGGGGGCGAAGCCCCCCGCCTACGACGAAGCAACATTCGATGGCAGACGTAGTACGACGGAAGTAGTAAGAAATAACCGGGTGTTTATTATCAAGACTGGAATAATTTTTTATTTTTATTTTTTTTAAGGGTTAGGACGACTAACGCAACGACACGGAGCGAGGAGGGTGGTTTCCGAGTGAGTCAGGGGAGTCGACCGACACCTAGTCAGGTCGGGTCTGGGTTAGGTTAGGGTTAGGTTATAGTAAAATGACCAAAAATATTTTGGAAACTGAGCACGTGGAGTGGTGTGGAATTAAGAGAGGAACATTTTATGTCCTATAAATATTACATTTCTATTAAAAGGTTTTCGAGTTATCGCCGAAAAACTGTTTTTTCACCTATGAATCTCGAAAAGGAGCACGGGATGGTATTGTTTTCGGGTCTCTATCTTCTAGATCTCGTCGAGAGAAATAAAAACGTATACCTGTATTTTTTTCCCAGGACTCGTAGTTTAGGAGTTATAAATTTTTGAAAATCCAAAAAAAAATTTGTTTTTTCCAAAATTCCTTAAAAATGTCTAATTCGTGCAAAAAATCGAAGAACTTTGAATTTTGGAAACTTTTTTTTTTCACCGAGTCATATCTCGGAAACCGTTGTATCCAGAGCTTGGCAATGTACGGCGAGATTATAGGCCTTTATTAGCTCTACAATTTTATCTCAGTACTTTTTCCCTCTAGGATTCATAGTTTCGGAGATATAGCCAATTTTTTGTTCTCTAAGGATGGTTTTTGGCGAATATCTCGGAAACGAGGGCGTTAAGGGGTGTGGTTGCTTATATTCATTCTTATTTCTATCGTCGAGATCTACGAGAAAGGTCCTACGGATCATCGTCCTAGGACCCACCGTTTAGGCTCTGTATATTTGGAGCGGGGTGTGAAATTGGTCCAAGTTCCACGGGGTTGTACGGGATGTCGAAAATGGATACAAAATATACTATACCAATCGATAGAGAATCGAGAATCGTGCATTTGGGACTCACATTTTTAAAAAAATATTTTTGATTTTTGAATTTTTTTTTGATTTTTGAAATTTTTAAATTTTTTTTCTAAGTTTCGGACCCCTCAAAAAGTGGGGAAAAATGTGAGCGTCGAAAAAATTGCAACTATAGACGGAACGTAGAAAGGGGGTTCGGGGGGCGAAGCCCCCCGGGTGGAAAGAAAGGGCGCGTTTGGGGGGCGCAGGGGGGCGAAGCCCCCCGCCTACGACGAAGCAACATTCGATGGCAGACGTAGTACGACGGAAGTAGTAAGAAATAACCGGGTGTTTATTATCAAGACTGGAATAATTTTTTATTTTTTTTAAGGGTTAGGACGACTAACGCAACGACACGGAGCGAGGAGGGTGGTTTCCGAGTGAGTCAGGGGAGTCGACCGACACCTAGTCAGGTCGGGTCTGGGTTAGGGTTAGGGTTAGGGTTAGGTTATAGTAAAATGACCAAAAATATTTTGGAAACTGAGCACGTGGAGTGGTGTGGAATTAAGAGAGGAACATTTTATGTCCTATAAATATTACATTTCTATTAAAAGGTTTTCGAGTTATCGCCGAAAAACTGTTTTTTCACCTATGAATCTCGAAAAGGAGCACGGGATGGTATTGTTTTCGGGTCCCTATCTTCTAGATCTCGTGGAGGGAAATAAAAACGTATACCTGTATTTTTTTCCCAGGACTCGTAGTTTAGGAGTTATAAATTTTTGAAAATCCAAAAAAAAATTTTTTTTTTCCAAAATTCCTTAAAAATGTCTAATTCGTGCAAAAAATCGAAGAAATTTGAATTTTGGAAACTTTTTTTTTTCACCGAGTCATATCTCGGAAACCGTTGTATCCAGAGCTTGGCAATGTACGGCGAGATTATAGGGCTCTATTAGCTCTACAATTTTGTCTCGGTACTTTGTCCCTCTAGGATTCATAGTTTCGGAGATATAGCCAATTTTTTGTTCTCTAAGGATGGTTTTTGGCGAATATCTCGGAAACGAGGGCGTTAAGGGGTGTGGTTGCTTATATTCATTCTTATTTCTATCGTCGAGATCTACGAGAAAGGTCCTACGGATCATCGTCCTAGGACCCACCGTTTAGGCTCTGTATATTTGGAGCGGGGTGTGAAATTGGTCCAAGTTCCACGGGGTTGTACGGGATGTCGAAAATGGATAAAAAATATACTATACCAATCGATAGAGAATCGAGAATCGTGCATTTGGGACTCAGATTTTTAAAAAAATATTTTTGATTTTTGAATTTTTTTTTGATTTTTGAAATTTTTAAATTTTTTTTCTAAGTTTCGGACCCCTCAAAAAGTGGGGAAAAATGTGAGCGTCGAAAAAATTGCAACTATAGACGGAACGTAGAAAGGGGGTTCGGGGGGCGAAGCCCCCCGACGGGGGTCGGGGGGCGAAGCCCCCCGGGTGGAAAGAAAGGGCGCGTTTGGGGGGCGCAGGGGGGCGAAGCCCCCCGCCTACGACGAAGCAACATTCAATGGCAGACGTAGTACGACGGAAGTAGTAAGAAATAACCGGGTGTTTATTATCAAGACTGGAATAATTTTTTATTTTTATTTTTTTTAAGGGTTAGGACGACTAACGCAACGACACGGAGCGAGGAGGGTGGTTTCCGAGCGAGTCAGGGGAGTCGACCGACACCTAGTCAGGTCGGGTCTGGGTTAGGGTTAGGGTTAGGGTGAGGGTTAGGGTTAGGGTTAGGGTTAGGGTTAGGGTTAGGTTAGGTTATAGTAAAATGACCAAAAATATTTTGGAAACTGAGCACGTGGAGTGGTGTGGAATTAAGAGAGGAACATTTTATGTCCTATAAATATTACATTTCTATTAAAAGGTTTTCGAGTTATCGCCGAAAAACTGTTTTTTCACCTATGAATCTCGAAAAGGAGCACGGGATGGTATTGTTTTCGGGTCCCTATCTTCTAGATCTCGTGGAGGGAAATAAAAACGTATACCTGTATTTTTTTCCCAGGACTCGTAGTTTAGGAGTTATAAATTTTTGAAAATCCAAAAAAAAATTTTTTTTTTCCAAAATTCCTTAAAAATGTCTAATTCGTGCAAAAAATCGAAGAAATTTGAATTTTGGAAACTTTTTTTTTTCACCGAGTCATATCTCGGAAACCGTTGTATCCAGAGCTTGGCAATGTACGGCGAGATTATAGGGCTCTATTAGCTCTACAATTTTGTCTCGGTACTTTGTCCCTCTAGGATTCATAGTTTCGGAGATATAGCCAATTTTTTGTTCTCTAAGGATGGTTTTTGGCGAATATCTCGGAAACGAGGGCGTTAAGGGGTGTGGTTGCTTATATTCATTCTTATTTCTATCGTCGAGATCTACGAGAAAGGTCCTACGGATCATCGTCCTAGGACCCACCGTTTAGGCTCTGTATATTTGGAGCGGGGTGTGAAATTGGTCCAAGTTCCACGGGGTTGTACGGGATGTCGAAAATGGATAAAAAATATACTATACCAATCGATAGAGAATCGAGAATCGTGCATTTGGGACTCAGATTTTTAAAAAAATATTTTTGATTTTTGAATTTTTTTTTGATTTTTGAAATTTTTAAATTTTTTTTCTAAGTTTCGGACCCCTCAAAAAGTGGGGAAAAATGTGAGCGTCGAAAAAATTGCAACTATAGACGGAACGTAGAAAGGGGGTTCGGGGGGCGAAGCCCCCCGACGGGGGTCGGGGGGCGAAGCCCCCCGGGTGGAAAGAAAGGGCGCGTTTGGGGGGCGCAGGGGGGCGAAGCCCCCCGCCTACGACGAAGCAACATTCAATGGCAGACGTAGTACGACGGAAGTAGTAAGAAATAACCGGGTGTTTATTATCAAGACTGGAATAATTTTTTATTTTTATTTTTTTTAAGGGTTAGGACGACTAACGCAACGACACGGAGCGAGGAGGGTGGTTTCCGAGCGAGTCAGGGGAGTCGACCGACACCTAGTCAGGTCGGGTCTGGGTTAGGGTTAGGGTTAGGGTTAGGGTTAGGTTATAGTAAAATGACCAAAAATATTTTGGAAACTGAGCACGTGGAGTGGTGTGGAATTAAGAGAGGAACATTTTATGTCCTATAAATATTACATTTCTATTAAAAGGTTTTCGAGTTATCGCCGAAAACTGTTTTTTCACCTATGAATCTCGAAAAGGAGCACGGGATGGTATTGTTTTCGGGTCCCTATCTTCTAGATCTCGTCGAGAGAAATAAAAACGTATACCTGTATTTTTTTCCCAGGACTCGTAGTTTAGGAGTTATAAATTTTTGAAAATCCAAAAAAAAATTTTTTTTTTCCAAAATTCCTTAAAAATGTCTAATTCGTGCAAAAAATCGAAGAACTTTGAATTTTGGAAACTTTTTTTTTTCACCGAGTCATATCTCGGAAACCGTTGTATCCAGAGCTTGGCAATGTACGGCGAGATTATAGGCCTTTATTAGCTCTACAATTTTATCTCAGTACTTTTTCCCTCTAGGATTCATAGTTTCGGAGATATAGCCAATTTTTTGTTCTCTAAGGATGGTTTTTGGCGAATATCTCGGAAACGAGGGCGTTAAGGGGTGTGGTTGCTTATATTCATTCTTATTTCTATCGTCGAGATCTACGAGAAAGGTCCTGCGGATCATCGTCCTAGGACCCACCGTTTAGGCTCTGTATATTTGGAGCGGGGTGTGAAATTGGTCCAAGTTCCACGGGGTTGTACGGGATGTCGAAAATGGATAAAAAATACACTATACCGATCGATAGAGAATGGAGAATCGTGCATTTGGGACTCACATTTTTAAAAAAATATTTTTGATTCTTGAATTTTTTTTTGATTTTTGAAATTTTTAAATTTTTTTTCCAAGTTTCGGACCCCTCAAAAAGTGGGGAAAAATGTGAGCGTCGAAAAAATTGCAACTATAGACGGAACGTAGAAAGGGGGTTCGGGGGGCGAAGCCCCCCGACGGGGGTCGGGGGGCGAAGCCCCCCGGGTGGAAAGAAAGGGCGCGTTTGGGTGGCGCAGGGGGGCGAAGCCCCCCGCCTACGACGAAGCAACATTCGATGGCAGACGTAGTACGACGGAAGTAGTAAGAAATAACCGGGTGTTTATTATCAAGACTGGAATAATTTTTTATTTTTTTTAAGGGTTAGGACGACTAACGCAACGACACGGAGCGAGGAGGGTGGTTTCCGAGTGAGTCAGGGGAGTCGACCGACACCTAGTCAGGTCGGGTCTGGGTTAGGGTTAGGGTTAGGGTTAGGTTATAGTAAAATGACCAAAAATATTTTGGAAACTGAGCACGTGGAGTGGTGTGGAATTAAGAGAGGAACATTTTATGTCCTATAAATATTACATTTCTATTAAAAGGTTTTCGAGTTATCGCCGAAAAACTGTTTTTTCACCTATGAATCTCGAAAAGGAGCACGGGATGGTATTGTTTTCGGGTCCCTATCTTCTAGATCTCGTCGAGAGAAATAAAAACGTATACCTGTATTTTTTTCCCAGGACTCGTAGTTTAGGAGTTATAAATTTTTGAAAATCCAAAAAAAAATTTTTTTTTTCCAAAATTCCTTAAAAATGTCTAATTCGTGCAAAAAATCGAAGAACTTTGAATTTTGGAAACTTTTTTTTTTCACCGAGTCATATCTCGGAAACCGTTGTATCCAGAGCTCGGCAATGTACGGCGAGATTATAGGCCTTTATTAGCTCTACAATTTTATCTCAGTACTTTTTCCCTCTAGGATTCATAGTTTCGGAGATATAGCCAATTTTTTGTTCTCTAAGGATGGTTTTTGGCGAATATCTCGGAAACGAGGGCGTTAAGGGGTGTGGTTGCTTATATTCATTCTTATTTCTATCGTCGAGATCTACGAGAAAGGTCCTACGGATCATCGTCCTAGGACCCACCGTTTAGGCTCTGTATATTTGGAGCGGGGTGTGAAATTGGTCCAAGTTCCACGGGGTTGTACGGGATGTCGAAAATGGATAAAAAATATACTATACCGATCGATAGAGAATCGAGAATCGTGCATTCGGGACTCACATTTTTAAAAAAATATTTTTGATTTTTGAATTTTTTTTTGATTTTTGAAATTTTTAAATTTTTTTTCTAAGTTTCGGACCCCTCAAAAAGTGGGGAAAAATGTGAGCGTCGAAAAAATTGCAACTATAGACGGAACGTAGAAAGGGGGTTCGGGGGGCGAAGCCCCCCGACGGGGGTCGGGGGGCGAAGCCCCCCGGGTGGAAAGAAAGGGCGCGTTTGGGGGGCGCGGGGGGGCGAAGCCCCCCGCCTACGACGAAGCAACATTCGATGGCAGACGTAGTACGACGGAAGTAGTAAGAAATAACCGGGTGTTTATTATCAAGACTGGAATAATTTTTTATTTTTTTTAAGGGTTAGGACGACTAACGCAACGACACGGAGCGAGGAGGGTGGTTTCCGAGTGAGTCAGGGGAGTCGACCGACACCTAGTCAGGTCGGGTCTGGGTTAGGGTTAGGGTTAGGGTTAGGTTATAGTAAAATGACCAAAAATATTTTGGAAACTGAGCACGTGGAGTGGTGTGGAATTAAGAGAGGAACATTTTATGTCCTATAAATATTACATTTCTATTAAAAGGTTTTCGAGTTATCGCCGAAAACTGTTTTTTCACCTATGAATCTCGAAAAGGAGCACGGGATGGTATTGTTTTCGGGTCCCTATCTTCTAGATCTCGTCGAGAGAAATAAAAACGTATACCTGTATTTTTTTCCCAGGACTCGTAGTTTAGGAGTTATAAATTTTTGAAAATCCAAAAAAAAATTTTTTTTTTCCAAAATTCCTTAAAAATGTCTAATTCGTGCAAAAAATCGAAGAACTTTGAATTTTGGAAACTTTTTTTTTTCACCGAGTCATATCTCGGAAACCGTTGTATCCAGAGCTCGGCAATGTACGGCGAGATTATAGGCCTTTATTAGCTCTACAATTTTATCTCAGTACTTTTTCCCTCTAGGATTCATAGTTTCGGAGATATAGCCAATTTTTTGTTCTCTAAGGATGGTTTTTGGCGAATATCTCGGAAACGAGGGCGTTAAGGGGTGTGGTTGCTTATATTCATTCTTATTTCTATCGTCGAGATCTACGAGAAAGGTCCTGCGGATCATCGTCCTAGGACCCACCGTTTAGGCTCTGTATATTTGGAGCGGGGTGTGAAATTGGTCCAAGTTCCACGGGGTTGTACGGGATGTCGAAAATGGATAAAAAATACACTATACCGATCGATAGAGAATGGAGAATCGTGCATTTGGGACTCACATTTTTAAAAAAATATTTTTGATTCTTGAATTTTTTTTTGATTTTTGAAATTTTTAAATTTTTTTTCCAAGTTTCGGACCCCTCAAAAAGTGGGGAAAAATGTGAGCGTCGAAAAAATTGCAACTATAGACGGAACGTAGAAAGGGGGTTCGGGGGGCGAAGCCCCCCGACGGGGGTCGGGGGGCGAAGCCCCCCGGGTGGAAAGAAAGGGCGCGTTTGGGTGGCGCAGGGGGGCGAAGCCCCCCGCCTACGACGAAGCAACATTCGATGGCAGACGTAGTACGACGGAAGTAGTAAGAAATAACCGGGTGTTTATTATCAAGACTGGAATAATTTTTTATTTTTTTTAAGGGTTAGGACGACTAACGCAACGACACGGAGCGAGGAGGGTGGTTTCCGAGTGAGTCAGGGGAGTCGACCGACACCTAGTCAGGTCGGGTCTGGGTTAGGGTTAGGGTTAGGGTTAGGTTAGGTTATAGTAAAATGACCAAAAATATTTTGGAAACTGAGCACGTGGAGTGGTGTGGAATTAAGAGAGGAACATTTTATGTCCTATAAATATTACATTTCTATTAAAAGGTTTTCGAGTTATCGCCGAAAACTGTTTTTTCACCTATGAATCTCGAAAAGGAGCACGGGATGGTATTGTTTTCGGGTCCCTATCTTCTAGATCTCGTCGAGAGAAATAAAAACGTATACCTGTATTTTTTTCCCAGGACTCGTAGTTTAGGAGTTATAAATTTTTGAAAATCCAAAAAAAAATTTTTTTTTTCCAAAATTCCTTAAAAATGTCTAATTCGTGCAAAAAATCGAAGAACTTTGAATTTTGGAAACTTTTTTTTTTCACCGAGTCATATCTCGGAAACCGTTGTATCCAGAGCTTGGCAATGTACGGCGAGATTATAGGCCTTTATTAGCTCTACAATTTTATCTCAGTACTTTTTCCCTCTAGGATTCATAGTTTCGGAGATATAGCCAATTTTTTGTTCTCTAAGGATGGTTTTTGGCGAATATCTCGGAAACGAGGGCGTTAAGGGGTGTGGTTGCTTATATTCATTCTTATTTCTATCGTCGAGATCTACGAGAAAGGTCCTGCGGATCATCGTCCTAGGACCCACCGTTTAGGCTCTGTATATTTGGAGCGGGGTGTGAAATTGGTCCAAGTTCCACGGGGTTGTACGGGATGTCGAAAATGGATAAAAAATACACTATACCGATCGATAGAGAATGGAGAATCGTGCATTTGGGACTCACATTTTTAAAAAAATATTTTTGATTCTTGAATTTTTTTTTGATTTTTGAAATTTTTAAATTTTTTTTCCAAGTTTCGGACCCCTCAAAAAGTGGGGAAAAATGTGAGCGTCGAAAAAATTGCAACTATAGACGGAACGTAGAAAGGGGGTTCGGGGGGCGAAGCCCCCCGACGGGGGTCGGGGGGCGAAGCCCCCCGGGTGGAAAGAAAGGGCGCGTTTGGGTGGCGCAGGGGGGCGAAGCCCCCCGCCTACGACGAAGCAACATTCGATGGCAGACGTAGTACGACGGAAGTAGTAAGAAATAACCGGGTGTTTATTATCAAGACTGGAATAATTTTTTATTTTTTTTAAGGGTTAGGACGACTAACGCAACGACACGGAGCGAGGAGGGTGGTTTCCGAGTGAGTCAGGGGAGTCGACCGACACCTAGTCAGGTCGGGTCTGGGTTAGGGTTAGGGTTAGGGTTAGGTTATAGTAAAATGACCAAAAATATTTTGGAAACTGAGCACGTGGAGTGGTGTGGAATTAAGAGAGGAACATTTTATGTCCTATAAATATTACATTTCTATTAAAAGGTTTTCGAGTTATCGCCGAAAAACTGTTTTTTCACCTATGAATCTCGAAAAGGAGCACGGGATGGTATTGTTTTCGGGTCCCTATCTTCTAGATCTCGTCGAGAGAAATAAAAACGTATACCTGTATTTTTTTCCCAGGACTCGTAGTTTAGGAGTTATAAATTTTTGAAAATCCAAAAAAAAATTTTTTTTTTCCAAAATTCCTTAAAAATGTCTAATTCGTGCAAAAAATCGAAGAACTTTGAATTTTGGAAACTTTTTTTTTTCACCGAGTCATATCTCGGAAACCGTTGTATCCAGAGCTCGGCAATGTACGGCGAGATTATAGGCCTTTATTAGCTCTACAATTTTATCTCAGTACTTTTTCCCTCTAGGATTCATAGTTTCGGAGATATAGCCAATTTTTTGTTCTCTAAGGATGGTTTTTGGCGAATATCTCGGAAACGAGGGCGTTAAGGGGTGTGGTTGCTTATATTCATTCTTATTTCTATCGTCGAGATCTACGAGAAAGGTCCTACGGATCATCGTCCTAGGACCCACCGTTTAGGCTCTGTATATTTGGAGCGGGGTGTGAAATTGGTCCAAGTTCCACGGGGTTGTACGGGATGTCGAAAATGGATAAAAAATATACTATACCGATCGATAGAGAATCGAGAATCGTGCATTCGGGACTCACATTTTTAAAAAAATATTTTTGATTTTTGAATTTTTTTTTGATTTTTGAAATTTTTAAATTTTTTTTCTAAGTTTCGGACCCCTCAAAAAGTGGGGAAAAATGTGAGCGTCGAAAAAATTGCAACTATAGACGGAACGTAGAAAGGGGGTTCGGGGGGCGAAGCCCCCCGACGGGGGTCGGGGGGCGAAGCCCCCCGGGTGGAAAGAAAGGGCGCGTTTGGGGGGCGCGGGGGGGCGAAGCCCCCCGCCTACGACGAAGCAACATTCGATGGCAGACGTAGTACGACGGAAGTAGTAAGAAATAACCGGGTGTTTATTATCAAGACTGGAATAATTTTTTATTTTTTTTAAGGGTTAGGACGACTAACGCAACGACACGGAGCGAGGAGGGTGGTTTCCGAGTGAGTCAGGGGAGTCGACCGACACCTAGTCAGGTCGGGTCTGGGTTAGGGTTAGGGTTAGGGTTAGGTTATAGTAAAATGACCAAAAATATTTTGGAAACTGAGCACGTGGAGTGGTGTGGAATTAAGAGAGGAACATTTTATGTCCTATAAATATTACATTTCTATTAAAAGGTTTTCGAGTTATCGCCGAAAACTGTTTTTTCACCTATGAATCTCGAAAAGGAGCACGGGATGGTATTGTTTTCGGGTCCCTATCTTCTAGATCTCGTCGAGAGAAATAAAAACGTATACCTGTATTTTTTTCCCAGGACTCGTAGTTTAGGAGTTATAAATTTTTGAAAATCCAAAAAAAAATTTTTTTTTTCCAAAATTCCTTAAAAATGTCTAATTCGTGCAAAAAATCGAAGAACTTTGAATTTTGGAAACTTTTTTTTTTCACCGAGTCATATCTCGGAAACCGTTGTATCCAGAGCTCGGCAATGTACGGCGAGATTATAGGCCTTTATTAGCTCTACAATTTTATCTCAGTACTTTTTCCCTCTAGGATTCATAGTTTCGGAGATATAGCCAATTTTTTGTTCTCTAAGGATGGTTTTTGGCGAATATCTCGGAAACGAGGGCGTTAAGGGGTGTGGTTGCTTATATTCATTCTTATTTCTATCGTCGAGATCTACGAGAAAGGTCCTGCGGATCATCGTCCTAGGACCCACCGTTTAGGCTCTGTATATTTGGAGCGGGGTGTGAAATTGGTCCAAGTTCCACGGGGTTGTACGGGATGTCGAAAATGGATAAAAAATACACTATACCGATCGATAGAGAATGGAGAATCGTGCATTTGGGACTCACATTTTTAAAAAAATATTTTTGATTCTTGAATTTTTTTTTGATTTTTGAAATTTTTAAATTTTTTTTCCAAGTTTCGGACCCCTCAAAAAGTGGGGAAAAATGTGAGCGTCGAAAAAATTGCAACTATAGACGGAACGTAGAAAGGGGGTTCGGGGGGCGAAGCCCCCCGACGGGGGTCGGGGGGCGAAGCCCCCCGGGTGGAAAGAAAGGGCGCGTTTGGGTGGCGCAGGGGGGCGAAGCCCCCCGCCTACGACGAAGCAACATTCGATGGCAGACGTAGTACGACGGAAGTAGTAAGAAATAACCGGGTGTTTATTATCAAGACTGGAATAATTTTTTATTTTTTTTAAGGGTTAGGACGACTAACGCAACGACACGGAGCGAGGAGGGTGGTTTCCGAGTGAGTCAGGGGAGTCGACCGACACCTAGTCAGGTCGGGTCTGGGTTAGGGTTAGGGTTAGGGTTAGGTTAGGTTATAGTAAAATGACCAAAAATATTTTGGAAACTGAGCACGTGGAGTGGTGTGGAATTAAGAGAGGAACATTTTATGTCCTATAAATATTACATTTCTATTAAAAGGTTTTCGAGTTATCGCCGAAAACTGTTTTTTCACCTATGAATCTCGAAAAGGAGCACGGGATGGTATTGTTTTCGGGTCCCTATCTTCTAGATCTCGTCGAGAGAAATAAAAACGTATACCTGTATTTTTTTCCCAGGACTCGTAGTTTAGGAGTTATAAATTTTTGAAAATCCAAAAAAAAATTTTTTTTTTCCAAAATTCCTTAAAAATGTCTAATTCGTGCAAAAAATCGAAGAACTTTGAATTTTGGAAACTTTTTTTTTTCACCGAGTCATATCTCGGAAACCGTTGTATCCAGAGCTCGGCAATGTACGGCGAGATTATAGGCCTTTATTAGCTCTACAATTTTATCTCAGTACTTTTTCCCTCTAGGATTCATAGTTTCGGAGATATAGCCAATTTTTTGTTCTCTAAGGATGGTTTTTGGCGAATATCTCGGAAACGAGGGCGTTAAGGGGTGTGGTTGCTTATATTCATTCTTATTTCTATCGTCGAGATCTACGAGAAAGGTCCTGCGGATCATCGTCCTAGGACCCACCGTTTAGGCTCTGTATATTTGGAGCGGGGTGTGAAATTGGTCCAAGTTCCACGGGGTTGTACGGGATGTCGAAAATGGATAAAAAATACACTATACCGATCGATAGAGAATGGAGAATCGTGCATTTGGGACTCACATTTTTAAAAAAATATTTTTGATTCTTGAATTTTTTTTTGATTTTTGAAATTTTTAAATTTTTTTTCCAAGTTTCGGACCCCTCAAAAAGTGGGGAAAAATGTGAGCGTCGAAAAAATTGCAACTATAGACGGAACGTAGAAAGGGGGTTCGGGGGGCGAAGCCCCCCGACGGGGGTCGGGGGGCGAAGCCCCCCGGGTGGAAAGAAAGGGCGCGTTTGGGTGGCGCAGGGGGGCGAAGCCCCCCGCCTACGACGAAGCAACATTCGATGGCAGACGTAGTACGACGGAAGTAGTAAGAAATAACCGGGTGTTTATTATCAAGACTGGAATAATTTTTTATTTTTTTTAAGGGTTAGGACGACTAACGCAACGACACGGAGCGAGGAGGGTGGTTTCCGAGTGAGTCAGGGGAGTCGACCGACACCTAGTCAGGTCGGGTCTGGGTTAGGGTTAGGGTTAGGGTTAGGTTAGGTTATAGTAAAATGACCAAAAATATTTTGGAAACTGAGCACGTGGAGTGGTGTGGAATTAAGAGAGGAACATTTTATGTCCTATAAATATTACATTTCTATTAAAAGGTTTTCGAGTTATCGCCGAAAACTGTTTTTTCACCTATGAATCTCGAAAAGGAGCACGGGATGGTATTGTTTTCGGGTCCCTATCTTCTAGATCTCGTCGAGAGAAATAAAAACGTATACCTGTATTTTTTTCCCAGGACTCGTAGTTTAGGAGTTATAAATTTTTGAAAATCCAAAAAAAAATTTTTTTTTTCCAAAATTCCTTAAAAATGTCTAATTCGTGCAAAAAATCGAA
>CASCJU010000070.1:0-2500 GCA_949152495.1 Lasius fuliginosus | reverse complement strand
TAGGTTAGGTTAGGTTAGGTTAGGTTAGGTTAGGTTAGGTTAGGTTAGGTTAGGTTAGGTTAGGTTAGGTTAGGTTAGGTTAGGTTAGGTTAGGTTAGGTTAGGTTAGGTTAGGTTAGGTTAGGTTAGGTTAGGTTAGGTTAGGTTAGGTTAGGTTAGGTTAGGTTAGGTTAGGTTAGGTTAGGTTAGGTTAGGTTAGGTTAGGTTAGGTTAGGTTAGGTTAGGTTAGGTTAGGTTAGGTTAGGTTAGGTTAGGTTAGGTTAGGTTAGGTTAGGTTAGGTTAGGTTAGGTTAGGTTAGGTTAGGTTAGGTTAGGTTAGGTTAGGTTAGGTTAGGTTAGGTTAGGTTAGGTTAGGTTAGGTTAGGTTAGGTTAGGTTAGGTTAGGTTAGGTTAGGTTAGGTTAGGTTAGGTTAGGTTAGGTTAGGTTAGGTTAGGTTAGGTTAGGTTAGGTTAGGTTAGGTTAGGTTAGGTTAGGTTAGGTTAGGTTAGGTTAGGTTAGGTTAGGTTAGGTTAGGTTAGGTTAGGTTAGGTTAGGTTAGGTTAGGTTAGGTTAGGTTAGGTTAGGTTAGGTTAGGTTAGGTTAGGTTAGGTTAGGTTAGGTTAGGTTAGGTTAGGTTAGGTTAGGTTAGGTTAGGTTAGGTTAGGTTAGGTTAGGTTAGGTTAGGTTAGGTTAGGTTAGGTTAGGTTAGGTTAGGTTAGGTTAGGTTAGGTTAGGTTAGGTTAGGTTAGGTTAGGTTAGGTTAGGTTAGGTTAGGTTAGGTTAGGTTAGGTTAGGTTAGGTTAGGTTAGGTTAGGTTAGGTTAGGTTAGGTTAGGTTAGGTTAGGTTAGGTTAGGTTAGGTTAGGTTAGGTTAGGTTAGGTTAGGTTAGGTTAGGTTAGGTTAGGTTAGGTTAGGTTAGGTTAGGTTAGGTTAGGTTAGGTTAGGTTAGGTTAGGTTAGGTTAGGTTAGGTTAGGTTAGGTTAGGTTAGGTTAGGTTAGGTTAGGTTAGGTTAGGTTAGGTTAGGTTAGGTTAGGTTAGGTTAGGTTAGGTTAGGTTAGGTTAGGTTAGGTTAGGTTAGGTTAGGTTAGGTTAGGTTAGGTTAGGTTAGGTTAGGTTAGGTTAGGTTAGGTTAGGTTAGGTTAGGTTAGGTTAGGTTAGGTTAGGTTAGGTTAGGTTAGGTTAGGTTAGGTTAGGTTAGGTTAGGTTAGGTTAGGTTAGGTTAGGTTAGGTTAGGTTAGGTTAGGTTAGGTTAGGTTAGGTTAGGTTAGGTTAGGTTAGGTTAGGTTAGGTTAGGTTAGGTTAGGTTAGGTTAGGTTAGGTTAGGTTAGGTTAGGTTAGGTTAGGTTAGGTTAGGTTAGGTTAGGTTAGGTTAGGTTAGGTTAGGTTAGGTTAGGTTAGGTTAGGTTAGGTTAGGTTAGGTTAGGTTAGGTTAGGTTAGGTTAGGTTAGGTTAGGTTAGGTTAGGTTAGGTTAGGTTAGGTTAGGTTAGGTTAGGTTAGGTTAGGTTAGGTTAGGTTAGGTTAGGTTAGGTTAGGTTAGGTTAGGTTAGGTTAGGTTAGGTTAGGTTAGGTTAGGTTAGGTTAGGTTAGGTTAGGTTAGGTTAGGTTAGGTTAGGTTAGGTTAGGTTAGGTTAGGTTAGGTTAGGTTAGGTTAGGTTAGGTTAGGTTAGGTTAGGTTAGGTTAGGTTAGGTTAGGTTAGGTTAGGTTAGGTTAGGTTAGGTTAGGTTAGGTTAGGTTAGGTTAGGTTAGGTTAGGTTAGGTTAGGTTAGGTTAGGTTAGGTTAGGTTAGGTTAGGTTAGGTTAGGTTAGGTTAGGTTAGGTTAGGTTAGGTTAGGTTAGGTTAGGTTAGGTTAGGTTAGGTTAGGTTAGGTTAGGTTAGGTTAGGTTAGGTTAGGTTAGGTTAGGTTAGGTTAGGTTAGGTTAGGTTAGGTTAGGTTAGGTTAGGTTAGGTTAGGTTAGGTTAGGTTAGGTTAGGTTAGGTTAGGTTAGGTTAGGTTAGGTTAGGTTAGGTTAGGTTAGGTTAGGTTAGGTTAGGTTAGGTTAGGTTAGGTTAGGTTAGGTTAGGTTAGGTTAGGTTAGGTTAGGTTAGGTTAGGTTAGGTTAGGTTAGGTTAGGTTAGGTTAGGTTAGGTTAGGTTAGGTTAGGTTAGGTTAGGTTAGGTTAGGTTAGGTTAGGTTAGGTTAGGTTAGGTTAGGTTAGGTTAGGTTAGGTTAGGTTAGGTTAGGTTAGGTTAGGTTAGGTTAGGTTAGGTTAGGTTAGGTTAGGTTAGGTTAGGTTAGGTTAGGTTAGGTTAGGTTAGGTTAGGTTAGGTATAGGTTAGGTTAGGTTAGGTTAGGTTAGGTTAGGTTAGGTTAGGTTAGGTTAGGTTAGGTTAGGTTAGGTTAGGTTAGGTTAGGTTAGGTTAGGTTAGGTTAGGTTAGGTTAGGTTAGGTTAGGTTAGGTTAGGTTAGGTTAGGTTAGGTTAGGTTAGGTTAGGTTAGGTTAGGTTAGGTTAGGTTAGGTTAGGTTAGGTTAGGTTAGG
>CASCJU010000069.1:12500-28211 GCA_949152495.1 Lasius fuliginosus | reverse complement strand
GAAAAGATGACAGCTCGATATTGGAGCGAACGAGACGCCGATAGAGACAGCGCGTGTCGTATAGCTTTCTCACTCGCACTCTCTCCATTCGAGAGTCGAGTGAGTGAGAAGGCTATAGGGACACCTCTAACTGACATCACGTCTTGCATTGCTTTCTCTCTCGATCGTGCGATTTGCGAAAAGGATGCAACATCGGATTGCCCCCTACCAATTTCTCCTTCGCTGCTTGATCTCCTCCGCGCTTCAAGTAACACATACGTCGCGCTTCATGTGTATGCGGTGACGCTTTCGACTGTCACACATACGCATACATTTACCGAGGGACTCCATTCCTGCCGGTGCGTGTACATACATATACATATTAGCGAATTGTACATATATCCGATAATAAGGGCGATATCTGTAAGGAGACTGCGACGTATGATGGGATGTGCGGCATATTTTATATCTCATTTAACGCGAAATTTAGCCTAACTTAAGTCCTAATCCCAGAGGCGCAGCTGATCCCCATGGGCTCAATCCGATAGTGGGTTGAGCCCATGCAGCGGCGGGAGCGATAGCGGCGGTCAACGGCGCTGTAACATTTAATGTTTAATGTTAATTTAAATAGACGGAGAGAGAGAGGGGGGGGGGGAGGGAGAGAAAGAGGGAGAAAGACATATTTCTTCGCAAATTGATTGTCTACGAGCAAATTACAGTGAATTCAACTGTATGTGTTTTGTTTGATCGAGAGCGATATATGTATACACATCATATACATGACTATACATGTCTCATCTCGCGATGACGACGCGTCTTGTCTTTCTTTCAAAGATATCTCTCTTTTTTGATTATCTTCTTTTTTTTCGCAGTTCGCGTGATACGTGAAATTTTGCGAATGGGTAAGTGATTTTTGTTTCTTCTATAAATTGTTCTATAATAAATCATACTAGAGTGATTCATCGAAGGCAAAAATGAGATGAGCACAAAACGAGCAAGAGGTCACCTTGCTCGACAATAACATGCTCAGATAAACATATAAATATAAAAACGTTATGATATTAAGAGTAATATTAATTTTAATCTTTTTCCAATTTTTTTCCTATTGTACAGTATTTCGCGCTTTTTTCATAATAAAAGATTATTCATACCTTTTATGATGGAAGTAGTGGCAAGAGATGGCAATGCGATCGTAGCCGGTTGCACGGCAATAGCCGCGGGTGCCGCAATCAAGCCGCCAAAAACGCCAACATTTGCGATAGCCAAGAGGCAACCACAGATTACCAAGAACTGCAAGATTTAACAACGCTGATTAATCTCCGAAATTTTAAATTTCTAAGTAAATGTCTCGTCATTATAAATCAATAAATATTAATTGAGTTTTCGATTACGTTACTCTGTATCTCTATTCGCATTGGAGAATTACACAAAAATATGCCAAGCTTATTAATAATCGTGCGTTTCTTCTCTTTAGGATTAAAATATTATTAGTAATTGTATAAGTCGTCATTATATTTCTTTAATACAATTAATATATGAATTGTGTTGTAGTATTTTTAGAAATATACTTTATATATGTACAACAATTGACAATCTTAGATCGGAGTGTTGATTACGTTACTTTTATTAATTTCTACAAAGCAGCAAATTTGTATTATGCAATATAATAAACAATCTTAAACAGAGGCTGTTAGTCGCTCTGCAGAAACTTACTTTGAACATGATGTTGTCCTGTTTTTCTATTTCTCGTTCAAGTACGAGGAACAAATTGAATGCTCTGTCTAAATCTAACAGCCTATTTATACGCGTACTGCAAACCTGTCTAGTATACTTGGTGCATTTTTTCCCAAAAACTTGGTGTTATTTGTATGTGTATGCATGCTAGCGGACGCTATACTCATAGTAAGGTGTTATTGCATCACATTGTGTTGTAATGTGTATTATCTCTTGTTAAGCCATGAATAAATTTTATGACCTCGATAATCATATTGAAGAAAATGTAATATCGTACGTGAATCTTTAATTTACAGATTTAACTGTATAGAGGAGCAGAGTTTCAAATCGCAAAGTTATAAAATCATGAATTTATTTCTGACAAAACGTCAAACAAATTAATGTTCTTCATCACGAATTCTGTCGCATATGATGATTAGGCGTACGGAAAAAAGGATGATCAGGGCAAACAACAATTTTTGTTTCTTTGATAGTAGAAAATTTCAGTTCTAAAAACTACAACATATATTACAAAAAAATGTAAGCCACGTAAGAACTTCAGTGAATCGATCAGTTATATTTTCAAAAATCGATCTCTCAAGAATGCTCGATCGTGACAAGTTCGTCCATCTGTATTACATGTTATTATTTTAAACGCGGCTAAAGTTTTACCGACAATAGATTAAATAGATAGAAACTTTCATTTATTTCTTATAATGTTTATAATACGATTAATGTTATAATACCGTTTAATTTATATCGAGTGACAAAATGTAAAAAAAGCAATTCGATCATGGCAATTCGTTTGTAATTGACGTAACAATAAATTTATAAATTTTATTTTAATAAATTTTAAGATAATATATAATATTGGCTATATAATAAGTCATTTACGTGTACTCGCGCATATCAAAAAACACATGCGTATATAATTTGAAATTTTTCACTTTACTTTTGTATGTATATGTATGTAACATATATGCATAACTGTGCTAATAAACTGCAATGCGATGTATCTACTTTACATTATGAATATTGCATCATAGAATGTATGTATATAGTATACCAATCTCTTCTATATATTCACGATTGTCTGATGCAAGCTTACATCGAGTTGCGCCGAAGCAATCAAGAAAAGCCGTCTCTTAATTGATACATATTATAGGGGTAAGGTGTATCTATTAGTCAATGCTTGCGTCATGTATGGAGAAGCATAAGAGAAGCGTGCGTGCACATACATACACGCACACACGCATTCACACGTTACGCGCGAAATCTCTTAAATTTCAAATTAAATTAAACAATAATTATGCGACTCAAAATTGGAAATATTTGCTTTTGCGAATGCTCTGTATTTAAGTAAAATTGTATCTGAGAAATTACATTAAAAATGTAATTGTTGCGTAATACGTGTTAAACCATTTTTCCCATATTAAAGAATATATAACAATATTTAAAGATATGTCTGAGACTTTAATTTCAAACGACAGGATTGTATCCTGTGTAGGATTAAATAATCTCGATCATTTCCAGAGAACAGAAATTGCAACATAATGTTTTTATAGAAATGTTTAATTATACTTTCATTGAACTTTCTTAATCGTCAATCATTTTTTAAGCTTTCGCAAAACATTTGTTATAGCGAATGTCGATCGATTAATAATGGACGAACGATACGTATAAATTAAGATTTATTGCAAAAAAGTAAAAAATAATTTCCGTAACTTTTGAGAGCGGTAACTTGCGCAATTCTTGACCTTGCACAAGATACATTTGAACCATGTTCTTGTAAAAGAAAAAAGAAAGAAAAACGGTGAAGGTGACCTACATATGTATGTATACAATATACGGCTAAAGATTGGAACTGGACCACGCCCTTCTATCGTATTAATTTTTTATACACACAATAAATTAAGAGTCTCAAAATTTCATTTTTTAAATGTTTTATAATAGTAATATTTATAAATACATAAGTTAAAACTACAAAAGAGAAAGAAACTGATTATTTCAAAGTTGTAGAAAAAAAGGGATAGTATTTGAGAACCAGTGTATTTCAACCTCTGAAAAGAAATTTATCGAGAATTTATTAATGTTAAAATTTTCTTTGTTCTAATTTCATTAAAAATTTCTAATTATATTAACAAGAAATATGCAAAAAAAAAGAAACTAAACAAGACAATAAGTTATCTACAAAATAATTTGTAATTCCATCCTAGAATACACATAGATAAAATATTCACTAATTATATCATAAATATATTCTAAATCATATGCCAATAGTCTTTGAACTATTCAATTAATAATAATTGGTAACATTTGCGCGAGACCGTTACTTATTATTATATGACCACGATATGACTGTGATACACAGACAGTTTGCTGAGCTTATAACACATTATACTTGAAGAGAAACTTGAAGAGAATTCGGTATACTAATATAAATATAATATATATTATATATATTTTATTATATATAAAAAATACATAGTATTTATATTACATTTAAATACTACAATAGATAAAAATTTATTATAATATAATCTTAACAACACTATTAATATTTTATATACAACATTTTGTATATCTGTTTTTATTTTATGTATACACATACATACACAGAATGTTCCATAATTCGTGCCCACCAATTACATTGCGTTATTATTTCTTAATAAAAGATGATAGCCGCCGCGCGGCTGATAGTGTGCGTGCGTGCGTGGCTACATACTATTCGAGCGCAATTCACGAATATGTCTAAAAAGACGGCACAAGTTGGATAAATTTTATTTAACAATTTCTCTTTCATTGAGCGTTGCAGAAAAAAATGATTCGACTTTTCGATTTATTTTTCATCAAAGAATAACGCTATGTAACTGATAAGCGCGAATTACGAAACGCCTTAATATATATGTATCTATGTATATACTAATATATATATATATTTGTGTGTATGTACCTATTATTTATCTTATTGTATATGTATATTTATTACATATCGAGATGGATTATACTTTTTCTCAGAATGCATAAAAATTTTGTAGAATTGTTTTCGCGATTTGCACATTATAAAATCATCAAAAGGAAAAATGTTGCAATCTGTTCGGTATAGTAATTACAATTTAAAATATCTCATTGCATATCAGATGCAACAATATCATCCATTGCAGAAAGAAAAACATACATATAAATATGTTTTTCATTACCAGTATAATTCAGTTTATCATTTATCTCATTTAACCATTTTGGTTTCATCTTAAAGTAAAAAATAATCCTTATATTTTACCTTTTTTTCAAAAGGTATTCTTTTGTGGTCTATTGCCAAAAATAGCCGTTCCTACTCTTACATTTGTACTGCCAAGCTCAATCTACAGTAGAAAATGATAATTGCATTTAACGCGTGCACATAAAGATGTATAAAATTTATCAACAGCATTATTTACAAGTAGATTGCATTTAAATATCTCACCGCATGTTCATAGTCATTAGACATTCCCATTGATAATTCGATATTTTTTATATCAATCCCTAATTCATCACTTATCTTTTCTCTGCATTTTATTAAACAGATAAAATCTGGATTTGGGCCATTTGCAATATTATATCCAAACATTCCTATCGTCATAAGGCCCAAGAATTTCAAATTATGGCAATTATTTATAATGTGCTTTACAAGAGTGGATACTTGTATAATATCACAGCCACTTTTTTCTGCAATTGCAATTTATATACAGATTTATAAAATAATATGCGAATAGGCTGAAAAAAAATTATCTCTCATCTTACATAATTTTCTTACAGTGAAATATATAATGTGGTATAAATATTTCATTACCTTTTTCTCCACTCGTGTTAACTTGTACCATAATATTTAATTTGCTATCATCACTCTTTCGAAATCTTGGCCATGAATTATTAAGCACATCTGCAAGTTTGTCATTACTGATAGTTTCTATGATATATAAATTTGGGACATTTAAAATCTTGTTGATCTTATTCCTTTGTAAATTGCCTATAAAATGCCATTTAATTTCTTTGCATTTTTCAAGAATCTGTGGGTTTAAAGCTTTTTCCACTAATTCATTCACGTAATTTTCACCAAAATGTCTTTGACCAGCTTCGTAGGCGGATAATATCAATTCTGTGGATTGTAACTTGCTGACGGCTACCAACCGCGGTTCATAATATCGATGTTCCTGGAAAAAATGATATATATATATATATATATATGTATATTTTTTCTTGATTCGCATGTGATCTCTAACCTTGACATTAATTTTCGTATTGCAATATTCTTTATATGTTTCGCAATGTAAATTTTTCAAAAATATTGAATATATTTAGTAGAATATGTCCTATAAATATAAAAAAAAGGAAGATACCGATGCTCTTTTCGTAGCGGCGTATAATATTTTATCGCAGACTGATCTCAAATTTGCTACAATCTCTGCCATGTTGTATTTAATTAATTTTTCTAATCGATTGTCCAATCACATGCATGCACATCTGCACTTCAAGCATTCAACAACGTAGGTTACGATCATATATGCAATAAACATATATTGCCAGTCCCCATAAGTGGAAGGGTCACCGATGAAGTGAAACAAAAAAGTTACTTTGTCCCATGCTTTCTTATTGTCGCGCATGCGCATAACAAATGAAATCGCTGTACTGTGATCATGAAGTAAGGGAGCGTTTCCACTAGGCGCGTCACGCGTCGCGTCATGCCGCGCGTCACGAGTTAAACCAATCAAAACGTTCCATTTTATTATAGTCCAATATTATAGTCCAAAATGGAACGTTTTGATTGGTTTAACTCGTGACGCGCGGCATGACGCGACGCGTGACGCGCCTAGTGGAAACGCTCCCTGAGAGTAAGGAGAATTATCTCGATAGTATAGAGAGGAAAAAGTTGGTCACGAAAAATGTTTCGTATGTAGCCAGGTTTGCCAAATAGAATAACTTGGACCATTTCGTCGCCATCTTGAATTATATTCGTATATATAGTGTTACGTTCACGGTTACGTTTAGTTGTTTAGTATTTACTAAATACTACTTTAGTATTTACTAACCAACTAACGTAACACTATATACGAATATAATTCAAGATGGCGACGAAATGGTCCAAGTCCCAAGTAATTCCATTCGGCAAACCTGGCCACATACGGAACATTTTTCGTGACCACTTCCAATCTAGGTAGATAACTCTCCTTACTCTTACTTCATGACTGTGATGTGTTTGACCTTTTCCCATAGACATATAAGATAGACCCAGCATGCCATACATTTCCTTATGATATAAGTTGGGTTTGGCAGAACGGAGAGAGAGGCAAAACATCGGTGAATCTGTGTCCTTTTCTGCGCGCGCGTTAGTGACAGCAATGGCCGGCAATAACCTAAAAGTATCGTCGGATACTTATTATGAAGTCAATATATAGTCAATATACATATATGTAGGATCTTATTATGAAGTCAATATCATGTTTAATAAATACAATATGCTTTTGGTTGCCGACAGACAACTACGCTTATGAATATATATATATTTTCTTAGGTTAGAATCTGTGTAGTCTACGTCAATAGCTGTCAAAAGACGACTGCACATCTTACCTGCGCAGATAAAAAGAGAAAATTTCCCCTATGTTTTGCCTCTTTGTCCGTTCTGCCAAGGACATGCATGCTGAGTCTTATAGCATATTCGATTTGTTGACTCCATCCGACTCTTAGTCGAGTCGGGTCAGATCGAAAGTATACTATACTATACTTTTTTTACTATCTATCTATATTTTCGATCTGACCCAACTCGACGAGTGGGATTCGATTGACCACGTTGCTTATGACCACAGAACCCTCTGATAGGTAGACCTAGTAAAAAACCCTATACACCGGTCAATATAATTGGCTGTGGTCAAACGGGACGCTCCCGACTCGACTCAGAGTCGGGTAGAGTCAACAAATCGAATACGCTATATCTTATATGTCTATGCCTTTTCCCGACCCAACAGGCAATATATGTTTATTACATATATGGTTACGATTAAAACTGTTTCACGTGCTTCACATGTCATGGACTTGATAACATTGTTTAAAGTTGGGTGCGTTCCGTTTGACGATACGAAAAATTTGAATAACTTAATTGACCAATCAGGACGAAAGATTTCTTTGTTCTGATTGGTCAATCAAACGAGACTTTCGTAACTTTCGTAGCGTCAAACGGAACGCATCCATTGTCCCATACATGAGCCAGAAAGGAGCCATTTGTGATTGTTTGTCAATCATGATTATTAATACTGCGTTAATTCACTGCTATTTTCGTCTAAAGTAAGAATTGTAATTATGAATATAATCATCAAAATCTCAACGATAAATCTGAATAAGAAAGTAAGTATTGAATTATTTTTTAAACGTGTCTCTTTATTGTATATTAATAGATTTTTCCATATTCTAAACATTTGCCGAATTGCAGATCAATCAAATAATAACTTGGTCCAAACTCTAAAAGTGGCACTGTTGTTACTAATTTTTTGCATTATACAACTGCATAAACAGCATAACATTACATATGTGTATACAACAATGCAAGATTAATATTATGGATAACAAAGGCTGGATATCAATTTTTGGCATGTATTTTGTGCATCTGTATATTATTGATTAACATAAAGAATTTAAGCTCGCTATTGGATTACACAAAATTACAAAGTTGTACAAAAATGGACAATTCAAGGCAGCAAGACAGATCTCTCAGCGGTGGAATTTCATTGCCACAATGGATGAAAGGAAAAATGGATAATAGGTAAGTTTTATTTCTAAATAATTCTGTCATTGTCCATGCACATGTATCTTTATAGAAACTTTCTTGAAAAAACATATTCAAGTATAATTAATACAGTCACTAATTATGATATCAAAGTAATTGTATAAAACTGTTATCGCGTTATATATTTTGATATTTTGCCAGATTAGCCAATGTGTTATTTATAGAGTTAAACATTTATATAGACACACACACATACACTCATATTCAAATATATAAATTGCTTTTCATAAATCTACTCGCTTGTATCATTACTTTTCAAGTATAAATCGTATGTAAATCTATGAATATATTAAACATTATTGAAGATTGAGAATTCTTCTATTGGAAATTATCTTCAATAAAATTAGCATAGAAAATTTATGATTGTTAAAAGACTTTCTATACATGGATATAATATCTGCTCTGTTATTTTTTATCGACAAATAATATTTATTGCTTTATACGATGAAAGTTTATATCACTTTAAATTTTTAATAATATGAAAGATTACCAAAATTATATTTAAGAAGCGTACAGTCCAAATTGTACGAATCAAGCATTGTAATCTTGTACTGCGCTATAAATGAATTAGTCACATTACATCTTGCGTTAAAGTAACTTTGCTTGTACTTTTTTAGATTCGACTTTGACGAAGCTGCATTTAGTCCACCATCTTATGACGATAGTTTCTTTTATATAAGATATCCAAAGTCACAAAATCCTGAAGTATCGCAACAAGGATTGAAACGTATCGTAACTGAGGTTTTGAATGAAAACATCACAGGTTCTACAAATCAAATAGCGAATGAAAAATCCATTTCCGATTTGAAAGAAGTCAAGGAGATTGATTTTAGCAAACACCCTTTGCCATGCCAACCGTTTATACCGATTGTAAACAATAAAGGTATATATTACTAAAAAATACTTGATTCCTCTGAAATATTACACTTTTGAATATCGATGTCTTTTTTTACATTATTGCTTTTTAGCTAATGATATCAAATCTCGGAAGATTCCGGAAGCAGGCGGAAGTATAAAACCTAAATCGCAGGGAACGGACGATGGTTTTCACGGTGAACCGGCTCTTTGCGGTAAATCAATCGTTCATGTAGCAAATCAAATGATGTCCGGTAAATTTGCTAAAATATTTGCGTCAGATCCGCGATCTCAACAGACGGATAGCCAAATAAATGTCAGTAAGTCGTTACCAGCGACACCACTGACATCGCCGACAGGAACTCCAGATAATTCACCAAAAGCGCGTAGAAAAATTCATGCCAACAAATACTTTACGGGTGCGTTTGTACCAGACAAAGAGAAATATCAGGGTAATTGGATTTTGGCAAGCATATTAGGCCAATCTAGAGAAATTATTACTGCAAAAATAGAAGAAGAAGATGAACCTTTCGCAGAACCACGCAAGCCGCTTAATCGAAAAAAGTCGATCTCTTCGCAAAATCTGACATATATAGGAAAAGAAGAAAAATCGGCGGATAAGTCGCCGGTTTACGTAAATATACTAGAAGCTAAACCATCTGAACTAAGAGAAATGAATTTTTGGTCACCGACTTCCATGTAAAATTTTGATTTGAGATTTATTATACAACTATATAACTATTAATAATATAACACTACATGCTTCTACCAAAGCGTATTTAGATTATTTGAAATAATTTAGATTAATTCCACAATTTAACACATAGCTCTAATTCTTTATATTATTATCTCGGCAACGTTTCATACGACATATATTTACATGTTTTATATATTCGATTCTTACAAGTTAAATATTTTGAAAATGATTAATAGTATTCGTAAATTTTAAATATAATAGAATTATATATATGCCACATAGAGCAATTGTGAAACAGGTTATGTCTCTATGTTACTTTCTTTACAGATACAACAATGCATCTGCAATTGCATTATGCGTTTAAATAAACTATCATTTCTTTTACACCAATTTAGATAAATTAATAATAAGTAATCAATAATAAAATAATTTAAATCTTCCAATCGCCCTGTATGATAAAATTATTAAGATGAAATCAACATAGACAAATGTGACAAAATGCTTTTTACACACACCATATACGCGCGCGCGCACACACATAGTATACTGGCATAAAATATGAAATATTTCAAAATAATTATGTTTTTATAATCCTGTCTAATAATATTATATGCGTAATTAATTCGTCAATAATGAATCAATGATTGTAAAAAACATTTAATTTTAAATTGAAAAAATACAGATGCATATGGCAGATATGCATCATATCGCATCTTAAACAGTAATATTACAGAAATTGAATTAGATAGATAATTAATAAGCTACTCAACCTTCTTTTCAATTATTTTTCCTATTATTAATTATAAGCGAGATGTAACACATTCTCAAATTGCACTATTAATTCTATGTGTTATATACTTTATACGTTATAATTAATAACTTTAGCAATAATCCATATTTTCACTATTAAAAAAAAACTTTGACAACACGAACGCAATACGGTCTGTTAATATAATCGTGTATATAATGGCGTTATTTATATATAAAAACTGATATATTGTATTACTCGTTCTTTGTACATTGTATTTAGATTTCAGCATAATTGACACGCAACAAATTCGTCAAATTTTGCAAATTCCTGTAAAGACATGTTTTAACAAGGTACATACAACGCTTAAATTGTAATAAAATGCGACGTGTGCAAAATATAGATTAAATATATTGTTCAATTATTTTAGTTTTCCCTACACTATATGTATGTTGAAGAAATATTGTTAACAGATTTTTTTATCAAATATAAATGAGTTATATATAAATGTATATAGTTGATGTAAATTGATTTCGACCAATAAAGAGCATAATAAATATATTTTTATTTAATTAAACAAATATGAAGTGGAGCATTTTCAATGATATCGAAAACATGAATTTATTTAACAGAAATTTAAATATAAATTTTACTTGACAGATATCTCTGATAAATTTGTAAAAAACGTGACAAAAAATAAAACAAAATATATAATATATTTAATTTAAAGAATAAATTCAAAATAAAATACAAAATTGAAAAAATTAATTACCAATGCCAGATAAATGATGTTTGTGTATGTAAAGCTGAATTTAGTAATTATAAACATTAAAAAAAGACATTAAGAAACATGGTAGTGTCACGTGCAACAGCGAGACGGACCGTGTATTTATACACGAGTTGTCCAGTTGCGAGTATCAAGAGACACGGTAATGTCTCGCGTCAAGTACCGCGCAGCAGCAGCAAGGCACTCCGGGTATCTTTACGCGAGTCGGATTAGTTGGGAGCGTCCCGTTTGACCACGTTGCTTTTGACCACAGCCAATTATATTGACTGCTGTATAGGGTCATTTACTAGGTCTACCTATCAGAGGGTTCTGTGGTCAAAAGCAACGTGGTCAATCGAACCCCACTCGGATAGTTGAGATTATCTCAGATTATCAGACCTGTCACGTCCGGGTGACCTTTTTCTCACTAGACTCGGTTAGCAAGAGAAAGAAGCTCTCTATTTTTGAAAGGCAACCTCCTTAGGCTGGTATTACATTCATACGACAAAATGTTTGTCGGACGTATCGATTGGTTATCAGATAGAGAATTCTTAGAATCTTGTGTCACGTCCGGTAGGCCTATTCTGTAACTTTATAACGACGATATCGCTATCGTTACGTGTCGTTGCGCATATATTTTTACATGTCAAAATATATGCGCAGCGATACGTAACGATAGCGACATTGTCGTTATAAAGTTACAGAATAGGCCTACTGGTGACCTTTTTCTCACTAGACTCGGTTAGCAAGAGAAAGAAGCTCTCTATTTATGAAAGGCAACCTGCTTACACCCCCTGAGGAACGCCGAGAGCAAGGACTGAAGTGATCTCAAGAGTGGAGTGAGACTCGGGTGATAATTATTTATTAGAAATTCACTAGAATTATACGTACCTGTATAATTACGTGTGTTAATGCCGTTTTATGGTTCGGGGTTTTAAAGATTTACTAGAAGAATAGTTAGTTGGTCTATATCCAAATATCCTTTAAAATAATCATCAATTAATCCAATTATTATTTCTAAAACGTCATTCGGTTCACTGGTTATCGTGTCATTAATTTCCTCGTCTGAGTATAAGGGTATTATCTGTAATTTACAGAATAATTGTGAATTTGTTTCTTAATGTATTAAGTAATGATTATTAGAACTTAAGTATACCGTAGGGGTATGTAATGTGATTTATCGATTACAAATCTAAGTATTGGGCATACTGATCTATCCTAAAATATTTATCCTCAGATAATTGTGATTTTAACTGGGATATTAAATCTTTCGGCAAATCTTTGTTTGGTTGACTTCGTTACTCTCTTTTTGGTACTCTTTGCATGCTGTTAATTCTGGTGAATTTGGTTTCAAACCATTAGAATCATTTAATATCGGTAATTCAATGCTAAGATTATCAATGATTACCGTATTGAGTTCAACTTCTGAATTAGATATTTCTTGGGGGAGCCAATAAGTATCTCAGACTGAGTGGTAAATGTTGAGGTTGCAGGAGTCGAAGAGAAATTGTCGGTAGAGTCTGCGTAAGACTGAGTTCCGAATGCCTGTCGGTTGACCCAGATTAAATTTGAAGCACGCTGTACAGTACGTGCACTTTTATCGGCACGATTAGCACGTGTCTGTTTACCGGCTCTATGTTACGCTTCTTTCGGATGGTTTGTCCGTACGCCGAGTTAACCATCTACAAGGGAGTATGTAGTAGGATGATGAGATTAAATAAAATGATAGAATTAACGTTGATAGAGTTTTAAGGAATGATGATTAATTATATGAAAGAAAACTCTAAAATATTTAAATGAGTTATAATTGATAATTATTAAGAATGCAAAATCTAAAATATTTAAATGTTTTAAGAAATTTTAATTGGAAGGTAAAAGGTTAATTAATATTTTAGAATTATTATGTATCTGTGGCCTTATCAACTATCGTGTAGTTGTGTATCATCGTGTAGTTAATTATTAAGAACGTTGAAGATTAGAAATCCTGTTTGAGAATTTGGGAATTAGACATTTCGTAGATAAGAATATCTATTAGTTGGAGGGATAGATAAGGATTTTCCTTTATAGAAGGATAGTATCAATATTATAATAATATTTTCATGTAATTCTAGTTTTTTTATTATAGAAAATGCTTTATAATTTAAAATTTCTCTGTTGTCAATCCTTTAAGTGCGAGATAGGGGTAAGGGATATTTGATGAATCCTGGCAGCGAATGCCGGGATATTTGATGAATCCTGGCAGCGAATGCCGGGATATTTGATGAAACCTGGCAGCGAATGCCTGGATATTTTATGAATCTTGGCAACGAATGCCGGGATATTTTATGAATCCTGGCAGCGGATCCCGGGATAGTTGATGAATCCTGGCAGCGAATGCCGGGATATTTTATGATTGGAAACGGGGGTTGGAGGACGTCGGAGTGACAACAGCAATATTGATAATATATTAAGATCTAAATTCTGTCTAATATCGATACTTATAGATGATAGTAAAATTGTGAGGACATATAACTTAATAATGACTGACGCAAAAACTGTTAGCTTCATGCCAGTGCTTGACAGGGAGGTTTAATATACACGGAGTAAGATTATCGCTACGAGCATGTGAGGTGCTGAGCGACGATGGGATGAGAGATGAGGTAATTGATTAAAGTGGGATGTCAGTCAGTAACAGATTTCCTAATCTTCACTAAGATACGGAGTGCTCGGGTAAGGGGAGTTATATTTACTTAACGTAAGGTAGCGGTGAATCTCCAGTTTTGCTGCACGTGTCTCTACCTTCGCTCCTGAAGGACCTCGGTCACGGCGAAATAGGTTGAATTTAAGTACTCGAAATTACGTACAGGATCCTTTATTCAGATTTTACACTATTAAGAAATCTAACGCACGACTGACAGTAGTGAAAAAGATTAGAAGTCCGTCGGTGCGGACGCACAGAGATTTGTCACAGCTTGAATATGATCTCGAATAAGATCTTATTCCGAATGAACGATTAATTGCTAAATGCTTATGATCGAATACTCTTAATGAATAATGACTGAATGCACTAACGACTGGACAATAAATAATGAAAGATGGCTCCCGGAGCTCGAAATTAGCGGTTTACATACCGATGAGACAACGGCGATTCGAGTCGTGCTTTGGTGACGCGTGGAACAAGCATGGGTCATCGGTCATTGGAAGGACTTTGGGGTGGTTATGGGGAGATAACTCTTCGAGAAGAGTGCGTTATAAAATTCCTTTTAATCGAGCCGCCGGGTAGCGACAGGAACGTGTTCGAATTTTTCCTATTGAATGTTTACAAGTATCGACACTTTCCGGAGTGACATCGATAAACAGAGAGTTAGCTGATCTCAGTGTTTGCGCTAGCGGGCTGCTTACATCACTGGATCTAAAATTTTTATAACATAACGCCGGGATGATTTATAATGCTAGCAGTATAAAATGTTAAAACATATATAATTTTCTGTTTATAGAATCAATTTATAATAATTTACTGTCAGCTTGGTCATATAATGAGAGTTAATTAAATTTCAACATTTTACTATTACTACAGGCTTCTATAAATGACCTTGATTATTATTTTCAATTATAAAAGGCTGTTCGCAAATTATTATATACGGTGTATGATTCCATAAAGTATAACATATACAATAATATTTGAATGAACTATCAGATTAGAGTAGCGCGTTTTACACAAGTAAATTAGTTATTTTCGAAGTCATAATTGTTGTTTATTGAAATTTTGTTCGAATAATTTAGTTATTTATTTGAAAAGTTTTAACACAATTTCAATGGTCGTTCTTAGTTATCTTTAATTGTTTACAAGAAGCTGTTTTCAATAAATCGTTATGACTGTAATTTTTTATATTTATTGTAACAGAAGCTGGATTAAAATTTGAATATCATAGAAGCGCATTATCGTAAGCATGACTTATCGCTAATTTTTTTAAGTCATGAAATTATTTCGTAACAACTTGCTTTTGGCTGTTATTTGTTTAGTTATTAATTAAAATTGAATTTATAGAAATTAAAATGAATTCAGAAATTATAGTTGTTTATTTGTTAAGAATTGCTTCTAGCGAGTTATTATATTCCATAATTCCATAAAAGATAGCGCATATATCCTTAAATCTATA
>CASCJU010000068.1:0-11357 GCA_949152495.1 Lasius fuliginosus | reverse complement strand
CCGGAGCCGTGGGACTTTGAAAATTTTCGACCGATAGTCGGCCGGAGGTACCGCCCGAATCGTCGGAGGTACCGCCCGAGCCGGTTTGTCGCTTTTTGTACCGAAACGGTGATAGATACGATTAACCGTTCCGAACGAATGTTTCGTGGTTTTTAACGTGCTCTGTGAATGTGCGTACAGATTTTGCGAAATGATGAAAAAATATGCGTCGGAAACGGAAATTTCGAGAAATGCGTCATTTACCGTAAATCTGATAACGGGGTCGTATAGCCCGTCGAAAATCATGAAACATTCGTTCGAAGCATTTCACCGTATCGCTCATCGCTTAGACGCAAATCGCTCGGAAACGTTTCGGAGGTGCCGCCCGGAGCCGTGGGACTTTGAAAATTTTCGACCGATAGTCGGCCGGAGGTACCGCCCGAATCGTCGGAGGTACCGCCCGAGCCGGTTTGTCGCTTTTTGTACCGAAACGGTGATAGATACGATTAACCGTTCCGAACGAATGTTTCGTGGTTTTTAACGTGCTCTGTGAATGTGCGTACAGATTTTGCGAAATGATGAAAAAATATGCGTCGGAAACGGAAATTTCGAGAAATGCGTCATTTACCGTAAATCTGATAACGGGGTCGTATAGCCCGTCGAAAATCATGAAACATTCGTTCGAAGCATTTCACCGTATCGCTCATCGCTTAGACGCAAATCGCTCGGAAACGTTTCGGAGGTGCCGCCCGGAGCCGTGGGACTTTGAAAATTTTCGACCGATAGTCGGCCGGAGGTACCGCCCGAATCGTCGGAGGTACCGCCCGAGCCGGTTTGTCGCTTTTTGTACCGAAACGGTGATAGATACGATTAACCGTTCCGAACGAATGTTTCGTGGTTTTTAACGTGCTCTGTGAATGTGCGTACAGATTTTGCGAAATGATGAAAAAATATGCGTCGGAAACGGAAATTTCGAGAAATGCGTCATTTACCGTAAATCTGATAACGGGGTCGTATAGCCCGTCGAAAATCATGAAACATTCGTTCGAAGCATTTCACCGTATCGCTCATCGCTTAGACGCAAATCGCTCGGAAACGTTTCGGAGGTGCCGCCCGGAGCCGTGGGACTTTGAAAATTTTCGACCGATAGTCGGCCGGAGGTACCGCCCGAATCGTCGGAGGTACCGCCCGAGCCGGTTTGTCGCTTTTTGTACCGAAACGGTGATAGATACGATTAACCGTTCCGAACGAATGTTTCGTGGTTTTTAACGTGCTCTGTGAATGTGCGTACAGATTTTGCGAAATGATGAAAAAATATGCGTCGGAAACGGAAATTTCGAGAAATGCGTCATTTACCGTAAATCTGATAACGGGGTCGTATAGCCCGTCGAAAATCATGAAACATTCGTTCGAAGCATTTCACCGTATCGCTCATCGCTTAGACGCAAATCGCTCGGAAACGTTTCGGAGGTGCCGCCCGGAGCCGTGGGACTTTGAAAATTTTCGACCGATAGTCGGCCGGAGGTACCGCCCGAATCGTCGGAGGTACCGCCCGAGCCGGTTTGTCGCTTTTTGTACCGAAACGGTGATAGATACGATTAACCGTTCCGAACGAATGTTTCGTGGTTTTTAACGTGCTCTGTGAATGTGCGTACAGATTTTGCGAAATGATGAAAAAATATGCGTCGGAAACGGAAATTTCGAGAAATGCGTCATTTACCGTAAATCTGATAACGGGGTCGTATAGCCCGTCGAAAATCATGAAACATTCGTTCGAAGCATTTCACCGTATCGCTCATCGCTTAGACGCAAATCGCTCGGAAACGTTTCGGAGGTGCCGCCCGGAGCCGTGGGACTTTGAAAATTTTCGACCGATAGTCGGCCGGAGGTACCGCCCGAATCGTCGGAGGTACCGCCCGAGCCGGTTTGTCGCTTTTTGTACCGAAACGGTGATAGATACGATTAACCGTTCCGAACGAATGTTTCGTGGTTTTTAACGTGCTCTGTGAATGTGCGTACAGATTTTGCGAAATGATGAAAAAATATGCGTCGGAAACGGAAATTTCGAGAAATGCGTCATTTACCGTAAATCTGATAACGGGGTCGTATAGCCCGTCGAAAATCATGAAACATTCGTTCGAAGCATTTCACCGTATCGCTCATCGCTTAGACGCAAATCGCTCGGAAACGTTTCGGAGGTGCCGCCCGGAGCCGTGGGACTTTGAAAATTTTCGACCGATAGTCGGCCGGAGGTACCGCCCGAATCGTCGGAGGTACCGCCCGAGCCGGTTTGTCGCTTTTTGTACCGAAACGGTGATAGATACGATTAACCGTTCCGAACGAATGTTTCGTGGTTTTTAACGTGCTCTGTGAATGTGCGTACAGATTTTGCGAAATGATGAAAAAATATGCGTCGGAAACGGAAATTTCGAGAAATGCGTCATTTACCGTAAATCTGATAACGGGGTCGTATAGCCCGTCGAAAATCATGAAACATTCGTTCGAAGCATTTCACCGTATCGCTCATCGCTTAGACGCAAATCGCTCGGAAACGTTTCGGAGGTGCCGCCCGGAGCCGTGGGACTTTGAAAATTTTCGACCGATAGTCGGCCGGAGGTACCGCCCGAGCCGGTTTGTCGCTTTTTGTACCGAAACGGTGATAGATACGATTAACCGTTCCGAACGAATGTTTCGTGGTTTTTAACGTGCTCTGTGAATGTGCGTACAGATTTTGCGAAATGATGAAAAAATATGCGTCGGAAACGGAAATTTCGAGAAATGCGTCATTTACCGTAAATCTGATAACGGGGTCGTATAGCCCGTCGAAAATCATGAAACATTCGTTCGAAGCATTTCACCGTATCGCTCATCGCTTAGACGCAAATCGCTCGGAAACGTTTCGGAGGTGCCGCCCGGAGCCGTGGGACTTTGAAAATTTTCGACCGATAGTCGGCCGGAGGTACCGCCCGAATCGTCGGAGGTACCGCCCGAGCCGGTTTGTCGCTTTTTGTACCGAAACGGTGATAGATACGATTAACCGTTCCGAACGAATGTTTCGTGGTTTTTAACGTGCTCTGTGAATGTGCGTACAGATTTTGCGAAATGATGAAAAAATATGCGTCGGAAACGGAAATTTCGAGAAATGCGTCATTTACCGTAAATCTGATAACGGGGTCGTATAGCCCGTCGAAAATCATGAAACATTCGTTCGAAGCATTTCACCGTATCGCTCATCGCTTAGACGCAAATCGCTCGGAAACGTTTCGGAGGTGCCGCCCGGAGCCGTGGGACTTTGAAAATTTTCGACCGATAGTCGGCCGGAGGTACCGCCCGAATCGTCGGAGGTACCGCCCGAGCCGGTTTGTCGCTTTTTGTACCGAAACGGTGATAGATACGATTAACCGTTCCGAACGAATGTTTCGTGGTTTTTAACGTGCTCTGTGAATGTGCGTACAGATTTTGCGAAATGATGAAAAAATATGCGTCGGAAACGGAAATTTCGAGAAATGCGTCATTTACCGTAAATCTGATAACGGGGTCGTATAGCCCGTCGAAAATCATGAAACATTCGTTCGAAGCATTTCACCGTATCGCTCATCGCTTAGACGCAAATCGCTCGGAAACGTTTCGGAGGTGCCGCCCGGAGCCGTGGGACTTTGAAAATTTTCGACCGATAGTCGGCCGGAGGTACCGCCCGAATCGTCGGAGGTACCGCCCGAGCCGGTTTGTCGCTTTTTGTACCGAAACGGTGATAGATACGATTAACCGTTCCGAACGAATGTTTCGTGGTTTTTAACGTGCTCTGTGAATGTGCGTACAGATTTTGCGAAATGATGAAAAAATATGCGTCGGAAACGGAAATTTCGAGAAATGCGTCATTTACCGTAAATCTGATAACGGGGTCGTATAGCCCGTCGAAAATCATGAAACATTCGTTCGAAGCATTTCACCGTATCGCTCATCGCTTAGACGCAAATCGCTCGGAAACGTTTCGGAGGTGCCGCCCGGAGCCGTGGGACTTTGAAAATTTTCGACCGATAGTCGGCCGGAGGTACCGCCCGAATCGTCGGAGGTACCGCCCGAGCCGGTTTGTCGCTTTTTGTACCGAAACGGTGATAGATACGATTAACCGTTCCGAACGAATGTTTCGTGGTTTTTAACGTGCTCTGTGAATGTGCGTACAGATTTTGCGAAATGATGAAAAAATATGCGTCGGAAACGGAAATTTCGAGAAATGCGTCATTTACCGTAAATCTGATAACGGGGTCGTATAGCCCGTCGAAAATCATGAAACATTCGTTCGAAGCATTTCACCGTATCGCTCATCGCTTAGACGCAAATCGCTCGGAAACGTTTCGGAGGTGCCGCCCGGAGCCGTGGGACTTTGAAAATTTTCGACCGATAGTCGGCCGGAGGTACCGCCCGAATCGTCGGAGGTACCGCCCGAGCCGGTTTGTCGCTTTTTGTACCGAAACGGTGATAGATACGATTAACCGTTCCGAACGAATGTTTCGTGGTTTTTAACGTGCTCTGTGAATGTGCGTACAGATTTTGCGAAATGATGAAAAAATATGCGTCGGAAACGGAAATTTCGAGAAATGCGTCATTTACCGTAAATCTGATAACGGGGTCGTATAGCCCGTCGAAAATCATGAAACATTCGTTCGAAGCATTTCACCGTATCGCTCATCGCTTAGACGCAAATCGCTCGGAAACGTTTCGGAGGTGCCGCCCGGAGCCGTGGGACTTTGAAAATTTTCGACCGATAGTCGGCCGGAGGTACCGCCCGAATCGTCGGAGGTACCGCCCGAGCCGGTTTGTCGCTTTTTGTACCGAAACGGTGATAGATACGATTAACCGTTCCGAACGAATGTTTCGTGGTTTTTAACGTGCTCTGTGAATGTGCGTACAGATTTTGCGAAATGATGAAAAAATATGCGTCGGAAACGGAAATTTCGAGAAATGCGTCATTTACCGTAAATCTGATAACGGGGTCGTATAGCCCGTCGAAAATCATGAAACATTCGTTCGAAGCATTTCACCGTATCGCTCATCGCTTAGACGCAAATCGCTCGGAAACGTTTCGGAGGTGCCGCCCGGAGCCGTGGGACTTTGAAAATTTTCGACCGATAGTCGGCCGGAGGTACCGCCCGAATCGTCGGAGGTACCGCCCGAGCCGGTTTGTCGCTTTTTGTACCGAAACGGTGATAGATACGATTAACCGTTCCGAACGAATGTTTCGTGGTTTTTAACGTGCTCTGTGAATGTGCGTACAGATTTTGCGAAATGATGAAAAAATATGCGTCGGAAACGGAAATTTCGAGAAATGCGTCATTTACCGTAAATCTGATAACGGGGTCGTATAGCCCGTCGAAAATCATGAAACATTCGTTCGAAGCATTTCACCGTATCGCTCATCGCTTAGACGCAAATCGCTCGGAAACGTTTCGGAGGTGCCGCCCGGAGCCGTGGGACTTTGAAAATTTTCGACCGATAGTCGGCCGGAGGTACCGCCCGAATCGTCGGAGGTACCGCCCGAGCCGGTTTGTCGCTTTTTGTACCGAAACGGTGATAGATACGATTAACCGTTCCGAACGAATGTTTCGTGGTTTTTAACGTGCTCTGTGAATGTGCGTACAGATTTTGCGAAATGATGAAAAAATATGCGTCGGAAACGGAAATTTCGAGAAATGCGTCATTTACCGTAAATCTGATAACGGGGTCGTATAGCCCGTCGAAAATCATGAAACATTCGTTCGAAGCATTTCACCGTATCGCTCATCGCTTAGACGCAAATCGCTCGGAAACGTTTCGGAGGTGCCGCCCGGAGCCGTGGGACTTTGAAAATTTTCGACCGATAGTCGGCCGGAGGTACCGCCCGAATCGTCGGAGGTACCGCCCGAGCCGGTTTGTCGCTTTTTGTACCGAAACGGTGATAGATACGATTAACCGTTCCGAACGAATGTTTCGTGGTTTTTAACGTGCTCTGTGAATGTGCGTACAGATTTTGCGAAATGATGAAAAAATATGCGTCGGAAACGGAAATTTCGAGAAATGCGTCATTTACCGTAAATCTGATAACGGGGTCGTATAGCCCGTCGAAAATCATGAAACATTCGTTCGAAGCATTTCACCGTATCGCTCATCGCTTAGACGCAAATCGCTCGGAAACGTTTCGGAGGTGCCGCCCGGAGCCGTGGGACTTTGAAAATTTTCGACCGATAGTCGGCCGGAGGTACCGCCCGAATCGTCGGAGGTACCGCCCGAGCCGGTTTGTCGCTTTTTGTACCGAAACGGTGATAGATACGATTAACCGTTCCGAACGAATGTTTCGTGGTTTTTAACGTGCTCTGTGAATGTGCGTACAGATTTTGCGAAATGATGAAAAAATATGCGTCGGAAACGGAAATTTCGAGAAATGCGTCATTTACCGTAAATCTGATAACGGGGTCGTATAGCCCGTCGAAAATCATGAAACATTCGTTCGAAGCATTTCACCGTATCGCTCATCGCTTAGACGCAAATCGCTCGGAAACGTTTCGGAGGTGCCGCCCGGAGCCGTGGGACTTTGAAAATTTTCGACCGATAGTCGGCCGGAGGTACCGCCCGAATCGTCGGAGGTACCGCCCGAGCCGGTTTGTCGCTTTTTGTACCGAAACGGTGATAGATACGATTAACCGTTCCGAACGAATGTTTCGTGGTTTTTAACGTGCTCTGTGAATGTGCGTACAGATTTTGCGAAATGATGAAAAAATATGCGTCGGAAACGGAAATTTCGAGAAATGCGTCATTTACCGTAAATCTGATAACGGGGTCGTATAGCCCGTCGAAAATCATGAAACATTCGTTCGAAGCATTTCACCGTATCGCTCATCGCTTAGACGCAAATCGCTCGGAAACGTTTCGGAGGTGCCGCCCGGAGCCGTGGGACTTTGAAAATTTTCGACCGATAGTCGGCCGGAGGTACCGCCCGAATCGTCGGAGGTACCGCCCGAGCCGGTTTGTCGCTTTTTGTACCGAAACGGTGATAGATACGATTAACCGTTCCGAACGAATGTTTCGTGGTTTTTAACGTGCTCTGTGAATGTGCGTACAGATTTTGCGAAATGATGAAAAAATATGCGTCGGAAACGGAAATTTCGAGAAATGCGTCATTTACCGTAAATCTGATAACGGGGTCGTATAGCCCGTCGAAAATCATGAAACATTCGTTCGAAGCATTTCACCGTATCGCTCATCGCTTAGACGCAAATCGCTCGGAAACGTTTCGGAGGTGCCGCCCGGAGCCGTGGGACTTTGAAAATTTTCGACCGATAGTCGGCCGGAGGTACCGCCCGAATCGTCGGAGGTACCGCCCGAGCCGGTTTGTCGCTTTTTGTACCGAAACGGTGATAGATACGATTAACCGTTCCGAACGAATGTTTCGTGGTTTTTAACGTGCTCTGTGAATGTGCGTACAGATTTTGCGAAATGATGAAAAAATATGCGTCGGAAACGGAAATTTCGAGAAATGCGTCATTTACCGTAAATCTGATAACGGGGTCGTATAGCCCGTCGAAAATCATGAAACATTCGTTCGAAGCATTTCACCGTATCGCTCATCGCTTAGACGCAAATCGCTCGGAAACGTTTCGGAGGTGCCGCCCGGAGCCGTGGGACTTTGAAAATTTTCGACCGATAGTCGGCCGGAGGTACCGCCCGAATCGTCGGAGGTACCGCCCGAGCCGGTTTGTCGCTTTTTGTACCGAAACGGTGATAGATACGATTAACCGTTCCGAACGAATGTTTCGTGGTTTTTAACGTGCTCTGTGAATGTGCGTACAGATTTTGCGAAATGATGAAAAAATATGCGTCGGAAACGGAAATTTCGAGAAATGCGTCATTTACCGTAAATCTGATAACGGGGTCGTATAGCCCGTCGAAAATCATGAAACATTCGTTCGAAGCATTTCACCGTATCGCTCATCGCTTAGACGCAAATCGCTCGGAAACGTTTCGGAGGTGCCGCCCGGAGCCGTGGGACTTTGAAAATTTTCGACCGATAGTCGGCCGGAGGTACCGCCCGAATCGTCGGAGGTACCGCCCGAGCCGGTTTGTCGCTTTTTGTACCGAAACGGTGATAGATACGATTAACCGTTCCGAACGAATGTTTCGTGGTTTTTAACGTGCTCTGTGAATGTGCGTACAGATTTTGCGAAATGATGAAAAAATATGCGTCGGAAACGGAAATTTCGAGAAATGCGTCATTTACCGTAAATCTGATAACGGGGTCGTATAGCCCGTCGAAAATCATGAAACATTCGTTCGAAGCATTTCACCGTATCGCTCATCGCTTAGACGCAAATCGCTCGGAAACGTTTCGGAGGTGCCGCCCGGAGCCGTGGGACTTTGAAAATTTTCGACCGATAGTCGGCCGGAGGTACCGCCCGAATCGTCGGAGGTACCGCCCGAGCCGGTTTGTCGCTTTTTGTACCGAAACGGTGATAGATACGATTAACCGTTCCGAACGAATGTTTCGTGGTTTTTAACGTGCTCTGTGAATGTGCGTACAGATTTTGCGAAATGATGAAAAAATATGCGTCGGAAACGGAAATTTCGAGAAATGCGTCATTTACCGTAAATCTGATAACGGGGTCGTATAGCCCGTCGAAAATCATGAAACATTCGTTCGAAGCATTTCACCGTATCGCTCATCGCTTAGACGCAAATCGCTCGGAAACGTTTCGGAGGTGCCGCCCGGAGCCGTGGGACTTTGAAAATTTTCGACCGATAGTCGGCCGGAGGTACCGCCCGAGCCGGTTTGTCGCTTTTTGTACCGAAACGGTGATAGATACGATTAACCGTTCCGAACGAATGTTTCGTGGTTTTTAACGTGCTCTGTGAATGTGCGTACAGATTTTGCGAAATGATGAAAAAATATGCGTCGGAAACGGAAATTTCGAGAAATGCGTCATTTACCGTAAATCTGATAACGGGGTCGTATAGCCCGTCGAAAATCATGAAACATTCGTTCGAAGCATTTCACCGTATCGCTCATCGCTTAGACGCAAATCGCTCGGAAACGTTTCGGAGGTGCCGCCCGGAGCCGTGGGACTTTGAAAATTTTCGACCGATAGTCGGCCGGAGGTACCGCCCGAATCGTCGGAGGTACCGCCCGAGCCGGTTTGTCGCTTTTTGTACCGAAACGGTGATAGATACGATTAACCGTTCCGAACGAATGTTTCGTGGTTTTTAACGTGCTCTGTGAATGTGCGTACAGATTTTGCGAAATGATGAAAAAATATGCGTCGGAAACGGAAATTTCGAGAAATGCGTCATTTACCGTAAATCTGATAACGGGGTCGTATAGCCCGTCGAAAATCATGAAACATTCGTTCGAAGCATTTCACCGTATCGCTCATCGCTTAGACGCAAATCGCTCGGAAACGTTTCGGAGGTGCCGCCCGGAGCCGTGGGACTTTGAAAATTTTCGACCGATAGTCGGCCGGAGGTACCGCCCGAATCGTCGGAGGTACCGCCCGAGCCGGTTTGTCGCTTTTTGTACCGAAACGGTGATAGATACGATTAACCGTTCCGAACGAATGTTTCGTGGTTTTTAACGTGCTCTGTGAATGTGCGTACAGATTTTGCGAAATGATGAAAAAATATGCGTCGGAAACGGAAATTTCGAGAAATGCGTCATTTACCGTAAATCTGATAACGGGGTCGTATAGCCCGTCGAAAATCATGAAACATTCGTTCGAAGCATTTCACCGTATCGCTCATCGCTTAGACGCAAATCGCTCGGAAACGTTTCGGAGGTGCCGCCCGGAGCCGTGGGACTTTGAAAATTTTCGACCGATAGTCGGCCGGAGGTACCGCCCGAATCGTCGGAGGTACCGCCCGAGCCGGTTTGTCGCTTTTTGTACCGAAACGGTGATAGATACGATTAACCGTTCCGAACGAATGTTTCGTGGTTTTTAACGTGCTCTGTGAATGTGCGTACAGATTTTGCGAAATGATGAAAAAATATGCGTCGGAAACGGAAATTTCGAGAAATGCGTCATTTACCGTAAATCTGATAACGGGGTCGTATAGCCCGTCGAAAATCATGAAACATTCGTTCGAAGCATTTCACCGTATCGCTCATCGCTTAGACGCAAATCGCTCGGAAACGTTTCGGAGGTGCCGCCCGGAGCCGTGGGACTTTGAAAATTTTCGACCGATAGTCGGCCGGAGGTACCGCCCGAATCGTCGGAGGTACCGCCCGAGCCGGTTTGTCGCTTTTTGTACCGAAACGGTGATAGATACGATTAACCGTTCCGAACGAATGTTTCGTGGTTTTTAACGTGCTCTGTGAATGTGCGTACAGATTTTGCGAAATGATGAAAAAATATGCGTCGGAAACGGAAATTTCGAGAAATGCGTCATTTACCGTAAATCTGATAACGGGGTCGTATAGCCCGTCGAAAATCATGAAACATTCGTTCGAAGCATTTCACCGTATCGCTCATCGCTTAGACGCAAATCGCTCGGAAACGTTTCGGAGGTGCCGCCCGGAGCCGTGGGACTTTGAAAATTTTCGACCGATAGTCGGCCGGAGGTACCGCCCGAATCGTCGGAGGTACCGCCCGAGCCGGTTTGTCGCTTTTTGTACCGAAACGGTGATAGATACGATTAACCGTTCCGAACGAATGTTTCGTGGTTTTTAACGTGCTCTGTGAATGTGCGTACAGATTTTGCGAAATGATGAAAAAATATGCGTCGGAAACGGAAATTTCGAGAAATGCGTCATTTACCGTAAATCTGATAACGGGGTCGTATAGCCCGTCGAAAATCATGAAACATTCGTTCGAAGCATTTCACCGTATCGCTCATCGCTTAGACGCAAATCGCTCGGAAACGTTTCGGAGGTGCCGCCCGGAGCCGTGGGACTTTGAAAATTTTCGACCGATAGTCGGCCGGAGGTACCGCCCGAATCGTCGGAGGTACCGCCCGAGCCGGTTTGTCGCTTTTTGTACCGAAACGGTGATAGATACGATTAACCGTTCCGAACGAATGTTTCGTGGTTTTTAACGTGCTCTGTGAATGTGCGTACAGATTTTGCGAAATGATGAAAAAATATGCGTCGGAAACGGAAATTTCGAGAAATGCGTCATTTACCGTAAATCTGATAACGGGGTCGTATAGCCCGTCGAAAATCATGAAACATTCGTTCGAAGCATTTCACCGTATCGCTCATCGCTTAGACGCAAATCGCTCGGAAACGTTTCGGAGGTGCCGCCCGGAGCCGTGGGACTTTGAAAATTTTCGACCGATAGTCGGCCGGAGGTACCGCCCGAATCGTCGGAGGTACCGCCCGAGCCGGTTTGTCGCTTTTTGTACCGAAACGGTGATAG
>CASCJU010000067.1:118175-155382 GCA_949152495.1 Lasius fuliginosus | reverse complement strand
TTTTTTATTTATAAATTCGATTGGATGCGTAGTCTTTTGAAAATAAACGTATAATAGGTGTGCTCCGCTTGACGTTATATTTTCGCTTCGAAGACTAATTGTAAGATTCTTCACCCTATCTAGTTAAAAATTATCCGATTTATGTCGTGTTTGATGTCGTTTTAATCGCCAAAATCTCATTAATCCATTAAGATTATTTTCAAGCTGTTTAAATGCAAAATAGAAGTTTTAGTTTTCATTTCAAAAAATGTTTACATTCGTGAATTGCTATGGATGGGGAGAGCCCATTGTAAGAGACTTCGGAACTCTTTGATGATAGGTCATCTCGCTCGCTCTCTACTCGCGGTCTCGCTCTCGCTCTTACACTCGACGAGTCGCGCTAGACAGCTCGGAAAGATAAGCTGATCCGAGAATCGAGAGAAAACTAAAACTTCTATTTTGCATTTTTCGTCTTGAAAATAATCTTACTTGATTAATAAAATTTTTGCGATTAAAATGACATCAAACACGACATAAATCGGGTAATTTTTAACTAGATAGGTAATCAAAATTTTAATTACCTAACTAGTTAAAAATTACCCGATTTATGTCGTGTTTGATGTCATTTTAATCGCAAAAATCTCATTAAACCATTAAGATTATTTTCAAGCGGATTAAATGCAAAATAGAAGTTTTAGTTTTCTCTCGATTCTCGGATCAGCTTATCTTTCCGAGCTGTCTAGCGCGACTCGTCGAGTGTGAGAGCGAGAGCGAGATCGCGAGTAGAGAGCGAGCGAGATGACCTATCATCAAAGAGTTCCGAAGTCTCTTACAATGGGCTCTCCCCATCCATAGCAATTCACGAATGTAAACATTTTTTGAAATGAAAACTAAAACTTCTATTTTGCATTTAAACAGCTTGAAAATAATCTTAATGGATTAATGAGATTTTGGCGATTAAAACGACATCAAACACGACATAAATCGGATAATTTTTAACTATATAGGGTGAAGAATCTTACAATTAGTCTTCGAAGCGAAAATATTACGTCAAGCGGAGCGCACCATTATATGTTTATTTTTAAAAGACTTCGCATCCAATCGAATTTATAAATAAAAAATTAATTAAATTAATAATAAGTAAAAAATAAATTAATATAAAAAATTAATATAAGAAGCTATAAATTTAAATCATAATTTGATTAAAATGCATGATTGCTTAAATGCTTGATACCTTTGTTCTAAGAATAAGAAAAAAGTAATTTATTGCAGATATTTTCTACATTATATTCAATTAAGACTTATTAAGAAAAATTGATTTAAGAAAAAATTTATTTCATTGCACATGCGGATATACGTAAAAATATTTTAGTAATAATTTATATCGCTGTATTTATATCGTATTATATACTAGAATGCCAAAACGTTACACGCATTTAATAAAACATATTAATAAGTTCATGAAGTTTCGATATATATATTTTTGATCCACAATTATATATATGGATGTAGCACGAACATGAACCACTAAATGATCGACAGTATCGAAAAGTGGATGTATATTAGCACGGACATGAACCAAATGACCGACAGTTTTGAAAGTGGATGTGAATCAGTGATTCCAATTCCTAAAAGTGGATGTATGGCGCTGCTCTACGGCCTAGTAAAAGCGTCTCACGAAAATCGCCGGCATGGCCGCTCTCAGGCTTCTCTCTGCAGAGGCACTCGACCAACACGAGGCTCAAGACCGAATCCAGGTCTCTAGATTATATTCAGTTGCCGCGACGCGCGACATGCGGACGTGCAACGCGTTCAGTGTGAATGAGAATGACACTACTCTTGAGTTTCCGTCGCGTCGCGTCGTGGCGCGCGGCATGACGCGACGCGTGACGCACGTAGTGGAAACGCTCCCTTAGTTATTTATTTTGTAAAAAGAATTGCTTCAACAAGTTATTATTTTCATGATTTCATAAAGTCATAACGCATATCTCTTCAATTCTATGTCGAAGTATTTAATATTACTTAAGTCCTAAGCTCGCAAAAGGTTAGAGTCCGCGCGCAGGTCTGTTCTATAATTTAACCGCTAGTTAGTTCTAGAGCGTTATGCGCGCGAGAGTCATGCCTAGTGATTGCGCCTGATTGGTCGCGTCGCTAGTTCTTAAACTAAAGCTCGCTCATTGGTCTTGTCATGGGGAAATCTTGGATTTCCCATTTATAACTAAAAGTATATTTAATTTTTAAGTTAGAATAGGCGTATGCAAAAAGAATAATAACCAATTGATAGCAGATAAGCAATAATAAGAATAACTAATATTTAAGAATAGCGCGAATAGATTACATAATTGTTAACTAATTTCTAAGTAAAAATGTTGCTTAGTTATTATTGAAAATAGGGGTTCGAAAAAATGGCAGGACGTCACACCTGATACGTAGAGCTCCCTCGAAATAACAGGGACCCTAAAAGCCTACCTTTCTAAAAAAAGGTAAAAAAAGGCGCCAAATACACGCGCCATAGTTTTTGTGAAAAACTTTCATATGTATTTTTTAATTTGCACAAGTAGAGTTATTTTAAACCGTAAAAAATATTTTACGAATTATTTTAATATTGTGTAAAACATCCTACAAAAATAATGATATAAAAAAATTGCGCCAACTAATAATAAAAGCATATAAAAATATTTTAACAAAAAAAGTTGTACAAAATATGTAGTTGTTTTAATTTCCTATTTAATACATTGCAATATAATTAAAGTAGTAGGGCGTATAGCTAAAATAGTTATTTTATAATTAACTAAGTGCACAATAATAATTTACCAATAACCATATATATTCTAAAATGTTTAATACAAAAAAGATTATATAAGACAAATTAAAAATTCATACAAAAATTAAAAATTAAAAATTTTTACAAATTAAAAATTAAAAATTTTTACAAATTACAAATTAAAAACATGCGAAAATTAAAAATTTATACAAAATCAAAAAATAAAAAAAAATTTAGTTAAAAACGGCGCTGCTTTTATCAAAATTTTAATAAACATTATTACATTAATAACTGTGCATTAACTCAACGTACATATACGAAGTACGTTAATATCATTAGTATATTGGTCTGTTTAGCAGCGCCTAGTTTTTTTAACTAAATTTTTTTTTATTTTATATAAATTTTTAATTTTCGCACGTTTGTAATTTTTAATTTGTAAAAATTTTTAATTTGAAAAATTTTTAATTTTTAATTTTTGTATGAATTTTTAATTTGTCTTATATAATCTCCTTTTTATTAAACTTTTTAGAATATATATGATTATTGGTAAATTATAATTGTGCACTTAGTTAATTATAAAATAACTATTTTAGCTATACGCCTTACTACTTTAATTATGTTGCAATGTATTAAATAGGAAATTAAAACAACTACATATTTTGTACAATTTTTTTTGTTAAAATATTTTTATATGCTTTTATTATTAGTTGGCGCAATTTTTTATAACATTATTTTTGTAGGATGTTTTACACAATATTAAAATAATTCGTAAAATATTTTTTACGGTTTAAAATAACACTACTTGTGCAAATTAAAAAATACATATGAAAGTTTTTCACAAAAACTATGGCGCGTGTACTTGGCGCCTTTTTTTTTACCTTTTTTTAGAAAGGTAGATTTTTAGGGATTATATCATTCATTTTGTAGCATTTAGTGATCACAATGTGTGTGTGTGTGTGTGTGAGTGTGTGTGTGTGTGAGCCGTTTATCATTTTTAATATTATCGGAATGTATGAATTCCCACTTTATATTAATTGTTTTTTATTTGCTTATTTATTATAATATAGGAAGACTTTCTTTTACCAATGACAAAGAAACAGATTTAAAATCTATATATAATTACATAGTCTTAAACTTGGATGAAAGATGGAGAAAAACTCTCGATGCATGGAAATGTGTAAGAAGATTCATGGGGAAGCTTTATCCAATGATTGAAGAATATATCGCAGCTAAAGAGCAAATTCTTGTAATTAAAACAGAGGTATTAGAGATATTATAGATTCTCTCATTTATAAAATAAATAAAACATCTCATTTTAAAAGTAGTTTACGCATAAGAGAACAAAACATCACATTTTATGTAAAAATATTCTATACGTTTATGATAAAGTACACACACAATTCCTTTCGATTTAATGTTTTGACTATGCACTTGTATTTTTATTAACAAAATATTATAGACTCTCTTATTTATAAAATAAATAAAACATCTCATTTTAAAAGTAGTTTACGCTATGCATAAAAGAAGAAAGCATCACATTTTATTTAATATTCTATATGTTTATAAGATACACATACAATTCTTTTAATTTAATGTTTTGATTAATGCATTTGTATTTTTATTAATCTAGTGTGGACTATCCCAAAAAGGACTCCCAGCACCCACCGGGTTAATAAAAAAATAAAACTGCAAACATTCACCTGGTGCGGATTATCCCAAAAAAGACTCTCAGCACCCACCGGGTTAATAAAAATCTAAAGTTTTATCATTCGTTTAACGTTTTATTTTCGTTTAACTTTTAACACTATTATAATTTACTCTGTGTGTATGTGGGTGCGTGTGTATTATCTCCACGTGTGTGTGTGTGTGTATGTATATAGTGTATATATGTATATAGTGTATATATGTATATAGTGTATATATGTATATAATGTATGTGTATATGTATATAATGTATATGTATATGTATATAAATTAGTTTTTATGTGATCTAATTACTTAAGATTCAGTTGGTATGTTTTGATGAATATATGCAAACATGTATATGAATGTTTTTAAATTGAATCAATTCTCTATAATTTCTCGATTCACTTGTATAAATGTCTATGTGTACATTTGTATGTGTATATGTGTATGTGCATTTATAATGTAAGAAATGGGATTATGTAAAGCGTGCTATGATGATTTTACATAAGTGTGTTAAAACATTTTTTTAAATCCTATTTCTCTGAGTCGAAATTAATCAAAATATACGTCCGTTTCGTGAAACTGTTTATCAAGAAATGAAACGGTTAGCATATATATTAAAGGAAACTTTTCCCAACAGATTTGAGGGTCACGACCTGTACGTTAAATATGTTGGGTGAATGTCTGTGGTCGTGTTTGGCCTGTGGAACAGCTTCTAGAAATCGTAAGTTTCTACATAATATTTGTCTATCTTCTACATACATATATAAATATCGAGATAAATTAATCGAAGATATCTTTCAGTTGCAGAAAATGCACCAGCATGCAATAAGTGTTATATTCCATTGACGGAAAACCACATGAAGGCCTTAAGATGTGGACATGCATATTACTCCTATTGTATAGAACATATTCCAATAGAAGTAGAAGGACCACTTCCTCTTTGGAAATGTAACTAATGTCATCAGTGGGCGGTAGAGTTTTTGCTATGTATGTATTTTGAAACAATGTTTTTAACTGCTTTCGAAAATTAAAACAAATTTAGCCAATGTACGTAATCTGTTTTATGTATCTATAAAGAAATCGATGTTTTAAACTTGAAAATCTGATTTTACTAATATTTCTTTCTAGTTATTTTTAGAATTCATAAAGTTACAGACATCCTCTCCTTTGGTTTGATTCTATTTTGGAAAAAAGTAATGACATTCTAAATATAATCTCATGAATTTTTATCATAAAATCTACATAAATATATCCAGAACAAAAACGCAATCATTGACATATATTCTGCATTGGCCAAATTTCAATTTTTCAGAGAATTATGTACGCATATTTTTAACTTTATTATAATTACAGAAAGACATAAATTTATATATTATATGTTTAACAAAGATACACACACATATATATATATACATATACATATAAAAACATACATATTGTTTACAGATTAAGCAAGGGAAGAAAGAAAAATAAGAACGTGAAGAGAAAAAAAGATTTAATATAAAGCATTCTTTAATTAAAGATTTTTATATTATGTTCTTTATTAATTATATATATACATATTTATCTTTCAACATCTACCGTTTATTTGTTATTGAATCCTATCCTAAAAAAGTAGAGATATTAAAAGAAATAGTTATTAAGACTCCTGAAGACTTACAGACATTTACATTTATATCTACAATGTAGAGATACAAAAATTAAAATACAGAAATACAAAAATTTTGTTAAAAATTCCTGCAAAATACGTTGAAATAAAATATGTTTATAAAATTGCACTTGTAAGCAATTGAAGAGATGTGTAAAATAATCCGAACATTTTCCTGTTCTAACAGTCAGTAGATAATATAACTGTAATAATATAACTGTAATAATATAACTGTAAAATTAACGAGATAGAATCATGAAAAAAGATGGGCAAAAATGGTAGGATGCATATATAAATATAAGATAATGAAAAATTTATTTTGATTATCAGTTTGATTTAAAGAAAACTGAGAAAGAATATAGAATAGCTAGAATTTACATTTCGCTACTGCCGGGAACCAATTTTTCAAAACTTCTGTTTAATACTTATTCTTTGTCCACACATTCCCCTTTAGAATGTAATAATGCAAATGTAATTCTCTTATAATAACAATTTAATATAGATTGGCATAATATACAACATAAAAAACATCATTTGGTGCCTATCAAAGATGTCCTAAATGAGTACATTGTAACGTTGCCGTCCCGACGCGCGTCCATCGCACCCTTTTATACTGCATGGCGAAAGCCGAGCGGTCGCGCCAGGCTCAAAAACCGAGATCCGCACCGAAATCTCCGGAGGCGAAAAATAATTAAATGAATTAGTTCTAATTTCGTTGTACGTTTTTATTTCTTTACGACGAGGGGAGCCTCGGCGGGCATCCTTGTCAGCGACTTTGACAACAGCGAAGAAGCAAGCGGACCGACGGAAAATTACCGGATTTCGGGGACGAGTCAGCTTCGACGATTCCTCAGCATAATCACTATTTGGCAATCCGAGGGAAGGTCACGTCGGTCGAGCGTATTTGTTTTGAAGCGAACACCGGCACAGGACGTCGGGAAGTAAGCGGATCCTCGCGGGACAAGGCCGCCTCGAGGAGCGGGCGGCGAAGGCGCCCTAAGGAAAAATGCAAAATTGTTCGCGGAGCCGGCGCAACCCGACCGGCCGACTTCCAGCTGCTAACGGGGATACACCCTGCCGTTGGAATGTATTTTGCGGCGCGCCGAAAAGGCAAAAAGTCGGTCGAAAGGCCTCGGCAAATAAAGGCCGGGAGCGCGTAGGCCCCCCGGTACAGCGTTATGTTCGTCGCGCGGCGGCGATAAGCGGCGCAGCTAGGAGCTGGCCCCGGATTATCGACCCTGGATCGTGCGATCCTGCAGGTTAGACTGGCGCGAGCGCTTGACGTGACAGGTGTGTCGAGATTGAGAGCCTAATTAACGTTGTCGCGGAACTGGAAAGCTGTCGGACGGCGACTTCCCGGAGGCCCCCAAGGACCACGAGGTGACCGGACCGATGAGGCTACTCCGTCGTGAGTCTGTGTGAGCCGCGTACAGTGCGTCCGAGCCGCGTCGTTCTGACGTCGTCGCGAATTTCGTGTTAGTGCTTTTGTAAGGGCAAAGCCTGTACATTAGCGATACTTAATATTCCGAATTTAGTGTATGCGACCGACGTCAAGTGGCGAGGGCTCAAGGATAATTGTCGCGACGGCTAAATGTTACGCTTTTCGTCTCTCCGGGGCTCGGGATAACGCGAATCGTTGCGGTGTTTGTTCTGCGCTTAACGATAAGGCGACGGTAAAGTCGTGATTTTCGCGCTCGGTGATCGTTCGTTTATCACGCGGAATTGACGAAACCAGCGAAATTGTTGTTGTCGGCCGGCGCAAAGCGAGAACTGCGTCGTTGTAATTTCGCGTCGTTTGTGAATTGTCGTGGCAAAGTCAGCGTGCGCCTACGCGTTCCGGTTATTATTTAGTGTATCGTTACAGTGTGAATGTAATACCTTTCTTTGATCCGGCTAGAATAGCCCGACGACATTGCGAAGATTATAATGTACGCGTTCGTCGGTATCGTATGTTCGGTGTGATTCGCGTATTGCTTGTTGCTTAAATAACTTCGTCGTTGTAATTGCGTTTCCCCGATTATCTGTGCGTTCGTCTGTCGTCGTGTGCCTGTGATTAGCGAATGGTAAAGAATATTTCGCGTCTGTAATTAATCGTGGTTGAGAGATAGTCAATTGCGTTACGTTCGCGTTAGCGGGAACTAATGTCGTGCCAAGAGTAAATACTGTATGACGCGTTTTTCGAGTCTGTCTTCGCGTCGCGGTTAGCGGATCGCGATTTTGTTATCGAGCGGAGATCTCTCTCGGCTCCGAGCTTGTTACGTCATTGTCTTTCTGTCGCTTCGTTATCGTAATCGTTGTCGGATTCTAATTGACATTAAAAAAAAATCTACGACTGTTTGCGTACGGGACGTCCGAAAAACGTCTCGCGGCCGATGCGTCTAACGGCCTGCGGTATAACGTCGATCGCTGCGGTAATTCGATACGGCTTCCGGCCATACTCTTGTAACAAGGCACGATATGCCTCGTTACTGGTCAGCCTCTCGGGCCGACCATCCGCCCGAAAAACGAGGCTCGGCGCCTTTGGCGCCCCCCAAACGCCGACACCAGTGGGCGTGGCCCTCACCGGAGGGACCACCCCCACCACGCGCAGCCGGGTATATAAGGCGCGCCGGCGAGCGTATTGACACCAGTCCTGGGGGTCGATTATTGAAATGTGTGAAATTTTGTCACTAGTGGGAAATGTCACTTTCTGCATCCCACTATTCAACGTGTTTTGGTATTCTCGAACTCATCCGAGATGACATTTAGCACAATCTCACGAAGTGAGAAGAGTGCGATGTTGCCATCATTACAGGGAAAATTTTAACCTATAAGAAACGACCAAGAGGGAGCTTGGCGCGATTCTATATGTTTCTTTAAATTGCCTGTTGTTTATAACTTTCATTTGGTTATAACGTTTCTTGCGAGGGCTGAAAAATTTTTATTCATTATAGTTAGTATTTTAAATATATTTTTTAAAATATATTTGTGAAAATGGAAAGTGCTGTCGAGCCTAATAATAATATTAATAAAATGAAAAAGCAATATGTTGATATTGATCAGAAAATGGCTCTCATAGAATTTGTAAAAGCTCATTCGGAATTAAATTCTGCAAAATTAAGCAATGGTTGTACAAACGAAAGAAAGAAACAATTGTGGAATGAAATTGCTGAAAAGTTAAATAGTATGCCCGGTTCAATAAAAACTGCAGATAAATGGAAGAAAGTAAGTCTTTTTTTATAATTTATAATTATCTTTTAGACAACTTTGCCCATAACAGTGTCATTTCTTCATAATATTATTGTATTTAAATTTATCAATTTTCCAGACATTCTATGATATCAAAGGCAATGTAAAAAATAAAGAGAGTAATAGAAGGAAAAACTTAAGAAAGACTGGCGGAGGACCTCATGTAGAAGACAAACTTGATGATGCAGAGAGTTCAGTCAATGAGCTTATTGGAAATACTGCTATTCAAGGATTGAGTGTACCTGAAATCGTCATAAATTTTGTATGTTATTCTATAAATTTTTTTTTTCTTATTTTATGTTTTTTGTATGTTCTTTGTTATTGGTGTATTTGTTTATATCGGATTTTTTATATGGGCTTGTTACAGAATTTTCATGAAAATAATGTGGAAACACCATCACAAGAAGAAATTATATTTGACATTGAGGATGAAAAGCCTGACAGCAATGCAAGTGTAAACATTACACCAGTTTATATAACACCTCAAGTCCACTATATCAAAAATCGCAGCAAGAACAAACACACCAAATACAACCAACGCATCAACTACTTTCAGCACACTAAACACTGTCACTGCACCAACAAGTAAAGTTCCACCCTCAACGAGTTCTACGCCAAATCATATTACGTCAGCGTCCAGTGCAAATACTTTACTTTGTAAAAGGAAACTGGTTGACAATGTTGCTCCAGCAACCAAAGAAGATTCTTCAACGAACAAAAAAAGATATGTGGCAGCTGAAAAAAGAGATGATGCCATTCGCATCAATGATACCATGGCAAAAATAGCAGCAAGTGACATGGAAGCTAGAAAGAGTTATTTAGATAAAAAAATAGAGTTATACAAGAGGCAAGTAAATGCAACAATTACTTATCAGGAAAAGATGTTAGAACTACAGGAGCAAACCGTACAGATGCAACAAATACAAGTGGAATACCTTGGCAAATTCTTGGATAGTTTCCAGATTAAAATAACAAGCCCTCACAAATTCAATTTTAATGTAACTTAATACTTGATTGTATACTTGTGTAAACACATAGCTTTATTGTATACATGTAGAGTGCAAATTTACATTCCAGTCTGTGATTTTAAATATAATAAAATATATATATAATTGATAAATCTATTTTTAATTATTTATGAAATTGCCCCTGACTTGTCTTCTTATCCATAATTGATTTATAATTTGTTGTTGAATCCTTTTTCCAGCAGCAAGTTCAGGATTTAATCTACCATCTCGAGCTTCAGGTTCAGGTTCTATTGGATAAAGTCCAATTTCTGCTTCATTAAATTGCATATCAGGTATAGGAACACCATCTTGAATACACATGTTGTGTAGAACACAGCAAGCCTTGACAATCATTGCCACTTTTGTGGGAGCATATTATAGTGCTCTATATTGGATTAAGCATCGAAATCGCATTTTTAGAACACCATTTACTCTTTCAATTATTGATCTAGTCGATGTTAATCTGTTAGTATAATATTCTTCTGGAGTATGTGGAGCAACATTAGTTATAGGTATCATCATCCAAGGACGAAGAGCATATCCTGGAGTCTTCTGTAAAGAAAATCATTAAATAAAAAATATTCAATTTTCATTGAAAGGTGATGGGTTAAAATGTATATATAGTTTGCGTACCAATCAAAAAGAATCTTTGGTTTCTTTCATATAAAACTCTCATAAGTGGCTGTACGTTGCACTGGTTCCATATAAAACTATCATGAGTGCTTCCAGGCCATTTTGAATCCACATGAATAATTTTGTAATCAGCATCGCAGATCTGGAAATGATAATTATTAAATTGAGGCTATTAGCTGCATTCGGCAAAACAAATTTGAGACGTCAGAGTGCTCTATTACTTCCTCCCGTCTTTGTTCAATTTCCATAAAAAAACAAAGATAGAATGAAGTATATACAGAGCATGCCGACGCCTCAGATTTGTTTTGCCAAAAGCCAAACGCTGCTACTATATTTTTTCAGTTCTTTGATAAAATTATTCTCACCAATTGTACATTTAAGGATAACCTTTCCTATTGACAAATATGCGTTGTGGTTGGTCTAAATCATCAGTCTTAGGAGGAAATATTTTTATGTGTGTACAATCAATGCACCCAATGGCATTCGGAAAATTGAACTTTTGCCAAAATCTCAAAGCAACTTATATTAGTGTCGAGTTATTATATCTATCGAATCAATAAAATTATATATGTATATTACCGGTTCTTGTTATATTTCATTTCATCTAAATTTTCTGGAAAATGTATCCATTCGCGTTGAATCTCCTCTTCATTTAAAATATTTGTTATTGTGTTTATACATCTACTTGTAGAGGGTTGACTTACACCATTAAAAATATTTAATCCTGCATCCACTTGATAGCTACCACCCGCATAAAATCTCAATGCTGTAAATAGCTGAAAAACATTTTATTTACCTCCATTAATAATAGCATTGTTTCAATTTAATATTATCAATTATATTCAATTATGTTTGCAATCGTTACTATGGTCTGGGCATCCAAAGCAGATCTTCTTGTTGGTTCTGGGATATAATTTGTGACTACATCTAGTAAATTTGAGGCTCGTTGTTTATTCAAACGATAAAGTTTCATAAATAGAGGGTCTGGCAATTCGAATTGATCTTGTCTTCGATTTAACATTCTGTGAGGTACATCTCGTCGAATAGCATGTTCTTGTAAATCTTGAAGAGCAACTAAATTGAGCATATTTAATGCAGGATAATATTCGACATTTGCCATTGTAGTATAAGTGCACTGAAATAATAAAAGAATGTAATATTTTATAAAGCAATATTACTAGTGATAAATATAACGCTTTTACTTAACATTATTCGTTAATTTAATAACACTTTTTTATTCAAAATTATAAAATTCATATTAATTAGAGAGGTAGTTAAAATATCTTATTATTTGTAATGTAAATAAAAATTTACTTTAACATGCATTATCGATATTTATTCTAAATTTATTTTTTTCAATAATAATTCCAAATATACTTACGCAATACATCGATCGGTGTCATAAAACGAAGCAATTAACCTTCAAAATTGTTTTTCTTTTCTATCTCACGTGTGACTTTTCACATCTCACTGACACGAAAGCATCCGAAATGAATTTCACGAGAAATCTCGCATGTGACATGATCAGTGACTTTGGAGAATAGTGCTCCGAGAGTCATTTGTGAAAATCTAAGGAATCTCGAAAATAAAATTTCTCACACATTTCGAGAATCGGCCCCCTGATCCCGACTCCTGTGACTCCGGATCCCAGACTACCAGACAGCGGGTGTACTCGCTGTATCGCCGGATGTACGCGGACACTGGTTCCGTTTCTCCGATACCGTTAAAGCCAGGCAGCGGACGTACTCGCTGTGACGCCGGGAGTACCCGGTTGCTGGCTACCGCTTCTCCGATACCGTTAAAGCCAGGCAGCGGACGTACTCGCTGTGACGCCGGGAGTACCCGGTTGCTGGCTACCGCTTCTCCGATACCGTTAAAGCCAGGCAGCGGACGTACTCGCTGTGACGCCGGGAGTACCCGGTTGCTGACTACCGCTTCTCCGATACCGTTAAAGCCAGGCAGCGGACGTACTCGCTGTGACGCCGGGAGCACCCGGTCGCTGGTTCCGCTTCGGCTTGTATATACACTCCGCGTAGATTTAAGCTTCCCTGCTTGCACGCCCTTAGCGTGGTTGTCTCGTTGTACCTTTCGCGTAGTCATAAGTTACCTGCTTGACCGCTGCTCGGCAGCTTGCCTACTTGCACGCCTTCTGCGTGGCTTCCCCGCTTAGACATTTCGCATAGTTATAAGTTCGCCTGCTGGTAAACCATTCGATCGGTTCTTGCTCGCACGCCTTCTGCGTGGCTTCCTCGTTGTACATTCCACGTAGTCATAAGTACCTGCTTGCCTGCTTGCACGCCTTCTGCGTGGCTTCCCCGTTGTACATTCCGCGTAGTCATAAGTTTACCTGCTTGATCGCTGCTCGGCAACTTGCCTGCTTGCACGCCTTCTGCATGGCTTCCCCGCTTAGACATTACGCATAGCTATAAGTTCGCCTGCTTGTAAACCGTTCGGTCGGTTCTTGCTCGCACGCCTTCTGCGTGGCTCCCCGCTTGTACATACCCCCCTGCCTAGTTGTACGCTTACTGCTTGCCTGCTATACGTAGGATTAAGAGCCCTGCTTGACAGCCATCTGCTGGCCTACCTTCTGTACATTAATAAGCTGATAATAAAGAATCGTTATTATCAACAAAGGAAAGCGAGTTCGAGTTTTCCCCTTCTCCCGAATCCTGGCACTGGCGAGCCTGATCCGCGGCGTCGGGAAAGGTGAACCGTTACACTCTCTAGCCGCTCCGCCTCGCAGCCTAAATCCACCTAAGAGAGCGTAATTACTACGCTCGTTACTGCGCCTAATAATCAGACGCCGACTTATTATTATTAGTATTTTGTTTTTAGTATTATGATAAACTGAGGAGTATTTTTCAGAGGCCTATTCTTTCGTTATAATTTATGTTCAGGAGTAAGATTCGCTATTTTTCTTTGTGCTGAGTTTCTTTCCATCGCACACTAATATTTAGACAGTAATTCTCTGAGCACGCTATTGTTTTCTACTTAATTTTGGCTGCTTATTTCTTTTCCTTATTTATCTTTCTATTATTTCCACTATTATTTCTTTAATAAACTTTATAATTTTCTCCTCATATTGCGTGGATTGTTTCGTTGTCGGTCCCTGTATGTTTGTCGTACGTTTCTGTCGAGTATTGTTTTCCGGCGCGCCTCCTTTACATTTTTTTCCATCTATTCAGTACCACCCCGCCCCTCTGCCGTTAGGTGAGCTAGTCGGCTCGTGGTGTCGGAAGATTCGGCCCGTGGTGTCGGAAGATTCGGCCCGTGGTGTCGGAAGATTCGGCCCGTGGTGTCGGAAGATTCGGCCCGTGGTGTCGGAAGATTCGGCCCGTGGTGTCGGAAGATTCGGACCGCCTTTCGAGGTATTGGTACGATTTATCGCGTATTCGTGAATTGACGCGTGCAAGACCGCGTCTGGTGCCTAATTCGGTAATTCTCGCATGTCGGAGCTTCCGAATCACGACGGCTTGCACGGAACTGACCACCCCCGGGTTCCTTGTACGCGCGTCATCCTCTTTTCGCGTTCTTTTATTTTTTTTACGACGTCAGCTCCCCTTCCCCCCGGGCTCGTCACGCGTCACGCGCGTCAGAACGAGTAAAAATTCCAGTAAATATAATACGTCGCAACATATACCCTCAAAAATCAAAATAAAAATCCATAGTGTGAAAAACTTACAATTGCTCACAACATATCTATCTTACGAATGAAATATCCATGCAAAAAAGCATTAAATCTTTGAATTAGAATCAGAGATACTGTAAATATAAGAATTGCTACAAGTCTCATTTTCTTACTGCTGCGATCAAACTTTTCAAAATCTTTGCTCAGTATTTAATCTTTGTCCAAATTCCCGCTTCAAAGGTACTAATACAATAAAAATGCAATACTGTAACAAAAATATAATACAGTTCCAAGTGTATGTGCACATTATACACAAGGATCATTCATTCGCTGTGTATTAGAGACAGTATAAGTGAAACACATCCCATTAAGAATCAAAATAAGAACCCGTATAAGAGACTTATAATTGCACACCATATATCTATAGCAAGAATGAAATATCCATGCACAAGTACGATCTTCCAATTAGAACCATATATGTTGTAAGAATAAGAATTGCTAAAAGTCACATTTGCTATGCTTAATTTGTGTAATTATAAATCCCTAAAAACTCTCTCTCTCTTCTTTTTAAAAAAAGGTAAAAAAAAGGCGCCAAGTACACGCGCCATGTGAAAAAGTGTTACACAATAAAGTGTGTCATTTTTAAATTCTACAAATTATTTTAATATTTTATCAAATATGTCCTACAAAAATCATGATAAAAAATTGCGCCAACTGCAAATAAAAACTTATAAAAATATTTTAAGCAAAAAAGATTGTACAAAATAGTTATTTTAATTTTTTACATACATCCTACAAAAATAAAATATCAAAAATTGCGCCAACTAAAAATAAAAGTTTATAAAAATATTTTAATACTTAAATATTTTTTAAATATTTTAAATATTTAATACATTGCATTATAATTAAAATAGTAGGGCGTATAGCTAAAATAGTTATTTTATAATTAACTAAGTGCACAAATATAATTTACCAATAACCATATATATTCTAAAAAGTTTAATTAAAAAAAGATTACATAAAACAAAAAACAAATTAAAAATTAATACAAAAATTAAAAATTTTTAAAAATTAAAAATTAAAAACATTCGAAAATTAAAAATTTATACAAAATCAAAAATAAAAAAAATTTAGTTTAAATAACTTGTCGCAGCTTTTTTCAAAATTAATAACTGCAATGAATCTTAAAGTAAATAATTAATTTAATTTAAATATTATTACATCAATAACTGCATCAACCCAACATAATAACTACAATGCTAGGAAGAAAACACATAGTTATTTTTTTAAAAAAGTATGTAATTTGCAACTAGCAGCTAAATATTTTCTTCTTAAAAACAACTATGTGTTTTCTTTAAACCAACTGATTGTTCTCATTATTTTATGCATAAAAGTATTGAGGTAAGAGCATCGAAAAATAAATATTTTACGAGATATTTCATAATTTATATAAGATTATGTCAAACTAAAGTATAAAATATCTCGTAAACTATTCACTTTTTGATCATCTTATTCTTATAACTTTTTATTTAGAATATTGCGAGGAATTGATTTATATAACAAAAATAAAGTGGTTCTATTTAAAAAATTCAAGATAATCTTGCTCTGATCGTGGCGACGCCACCCAAGGTCAAACTGATCGAATTAGTAAATAGATCTTTCTAAACCCTACAACTTTTATCTGAAACATTTTTTAATAAAATGCGTATTTTCTTCAAAAAACGGCTGGCACAGGTGATCTGGGACACCCAGTATTATAGAGAAGTAATAATAAAAGCCGTGTGAAGTTGGCCCTCCAATATTAAAAAATTTAAAATTTTCTTTTTGCAAACATTTGCCCATCGTTTGCCCATTAATGCCCTGTTGGAATTTTTGTTTGCCCCCTTTTAATTTAAAAATTATAAACAACTCAATTTTTGGGGGGGCCAACTTCACGTTAGCTCCCCAATATTACAAAATTTAAAATTTTCTTTTTGCAAACGTTTGCTCATCGTTTGCCCACCAATGCCCCGTTAGAATTTTTGTTTGCCCCCTTTTAATTTAAAAATTATAAGCAAATAAATTTGTGGGGGCCAACTTCACGTTAGCCCCCCAATATTACAAAATTTAAAATGTTCTTTTTGCAAACGTTTGCCCATCGTTTGCCCATTAATGCCCTGTTGAAATTTTTGTTTGCCCCCTTATAATTTAAAAATTATAAGCAACTCAATTTTTGGGGGGCCAACTTCACGTTAGCCCCCAAATATTACAAAATTCAAAATTTTTTTTTTGCAAACGTTTGCCCATGTTTGCCCACAAATGCCCCATGGAAATTTTTTTTAATTCAAAAGTTATAGGTAAATCAATATTAAAAAATAACTTTTTCTCCCTTAAATTCACTTGCGTATAATTTTTAAACTAAAGAGAAACAAACAAAAGTATTAATTCTACTCGGACATTTTGGTTTGTTCCTCTTTAGTTTAAAAATTATACGCAAGTGAATTTGAGCGAGAAATCTTTGCTCTGATCTACACTGTACGGTTTTCTCATAGACTTCCGTCAGTTGATGCTTAAAACAAAGCTGACCAAAATTGACGGAGCGATGTACGCACACAGATATAGACGCATATGCCTTAATGCGCATGTCCCTTCCATATCCCCTTCATACGGTTTAAGCGCGCGCTGTTGCATATATAGACGCATATGCCTTAATGCGCATGTCCCTTCCATATCCCCTCCATTCGCTTTAAGCGCGTGCTGTTGCATTTGCAATCTGGCACCGCCGCACCCGATATAAGTCGTTGTCTTACAGCGTATCGTCTTTACGTAACTTACGCTTTAGCGACATTCGTCTACTGACGGAGCTCTCTGAACAAACCGCATAACTGAGTTGGTTACATAACAAACTTCTTTTATCTTCCCATATGTCTTGCAATAATAAAATAGTTTCTTTGACATTATAAAAGCAAATTTATTTTAACTAGTTGTCTTTGCTATTTGATTTTATGATTTGTTTGTCTAAGTTAAGCAACAATTGCTTTTGATTTCTTGTATTTAAAAATGCCGCGAGCAGCCGCTGTTTCCACAAATGAGATTATTGATGCTCTCGCAAAAGCTGATATTTTTCAAGACACAAAAGGGACACTTAAGCCGCGCTCCAACAAAGTTTGGGATGATCTTCGCGCATTATTAGAAAATAAAATTAAACGTGATACTTTATTCTTGCATGTACAAAAGGACAAAAATGGCGTAATAAGTAAAATAAAACAACAAATGAATATAACAGATGTAAATGCAATAAGTGTAAATAGATCAAAAGATGATTCAGATGATCGATCTATTGAAAGTACAAGTAGCAGTGTTAGCGGAATCTGCAAAGATAATTATAATTGTCCAGATTTATTATTTGATTTAGATATAGATGATGCTTCATGGAATAGTATTGCGCCATTTTCTGTTATTTTCAAGGAGAAAGGTCGATATAGTAACAAGCGTCGTTATACCGTGTTAAAACAGGGTTGGACGGATGTTATACAAAAAGCTTGCTGGGAAAAAAGTAAATTACCTTCCACATATTCTTTTAAGAGAGCAAAGATTTTTGATCGTGAAAATCGAGTATATCTAGAAATAGTTGGCAAATGCAAAGAATGCGGCGCAACTTTTAAAGGATTTAAAAGTTTAACATTGTTTAAAAAAGCCCATTCCTGGTCACGGTATTAAAATTTGTGAAAACGGCAGATACTTGAAGAATTTTCCACGTTAGCAAACGTATGCTTAAAGGATTAGAAAGATAAAAAATTGGAGAAGAATTGCTTTCTATAAAGGCTGCTAATTGGCGTTATAAAGCAACAAATGTTATGGCATATGGAGATCCAGAATCTAGCCATTTATATAGTAGCAGTGTTCTCAGAAAAGCCCGTCAAGAAGCAAAAGATAAAGATTTAGGATTATATAAGACTCCCGATCCTCTTATGTCATTACAAAAAATGAAATATAATGTAGAATTTGCAAGTATAATACGAGAAATAGCACTGGACAAATTTCTGGTCGCCGATGCAGCTTGATTTATATAAAGATATTATAAAAACTAAAAGTACACTACGATCAAAAAGTTCCGGGAATTGGTAAATAAAACAGTTTTGTTAATTTTCGGGTACATTTATTTTATCGCCTTCAAAGTAGCATCCATCTGAAGCGATGCACATATGCCAACGCTTAACCCATTCATCCATACACTTTTCATAGTCCGATGAAGGAATGGCTTTCAACTCCCTCGTCGCATTTTCTTTTATTTCATCTATGCTCGAAAATCTTTTTCCACGAAGCGGTAATTTAAGTTTTGAGAACAGGAAAAAGTCGCAGGGTGCCATATCCGGAGAATACGGTGCTTGTTGGATGGTATTTACTGCGTGTTTGGTCAAATAGTCGGCCACAATGCGTGCTTTGTGAGAGGGAGCGTTATCATGGTGCAAAATCCAAGAATTGTTTTTCCATAATTCCGGTCGTTTTCTACGCACAGCATCTCTCAAACGCCTCATTATGCCCAGATAATATTCCTTATTGATTGTTTGACCCGTTGGCAGGTACTCATAATGAACAACGCCTCGATAATCAAAGAAAACTGTGAGCATAACCTTGATTTTTGATCGACTTTGACGCGCTTTCTTCGGTTTTGGTTCATTTTCATAGCGCCACTCGGATGATTGTTGGCTGGTTTCCACATCATATTCGTAAACCCATGTTTCGTCGCCAGTAATTATGCGTTTCATCATGGTAGGATCGTCTGTTGCCTCAGAAATCATCTCCTGGGCCACTGTCTTTCGGAACTGTTTTTGGACGAAATTCAAGTCTTTTGGCACAAGTCGTGCTGCAACGCGTTTCATGCCCAAAATATCCACCACAATGTGCTGTGCCGATCCATACGCGATGTTGAGCTCACCAGCTATCTCTTTGAGGCTTGCATGACGATTTTCGTGCACGATTTCCTTAACTTTTTCAACGCTATCATCGGTTGTCGATGTCGAAAGGCGTCCACTACGAGGTGCATCTTCAACTTCTTTGAGACCTTTTTCGAATGCCGAATACCACTCGTATGCCCGTGTTTTCGAGAGAGCAGAGTTTCCGTAGGCTTTCTGTAGCATTTTCAATGCATCGGCACAAGAAATATCGTTGGAAACACAAAACTTCAAACAAACTCTTTGTTCAATATTTTTTTCCATTTTGAAATGCGACGAAGTGCAAAAACTGGACCGATGTAAACAGACGCCAAACAACTACTAATGATACAGATGGCGCTCACATTTAACAAAAGTGTCGGGGAAAGGTTTACAAATCCGAGAAAAAAAAATTATTCGATTCGGTAAAGCGCGCGTAATCTAAAAATACAAATTCCCGGAACTTTTTGATCATAGTGTACCTATATCATTCGACGACACTGGATCAATAGTCCGCAAATTAAAAAGACCTAATGATCAATCCAGTGCAATTTTCTTATACCAGGCTATTGTCCCATCTTCAAAAGGAATATTTCCTGTTTTTCAGACTCTTTCAGAGAAGCATGATGCAAATACTATATCTTATTTTATAAAAGAATGGCTACAATCCGGCGCTCCTGCGCCGTATGAAACTGTAACTGATTTTCCATTTGCTTTATTAAACGGTATTTCCTTAGCTTTTAATGAATGTAGTTTGAAAACATATATGGACTACTGTCTACATCATCTTTCTGGCAAAAGTATTCAGACCGCAATAAAGTGCTACATTCGTGTAGATATAGCTCATATAACAAAAATGATCACGAAGTGGAAGTGTTTCAATGACAAAGTACTAAAGTCCACGTATTAAAGATTTCTATGTTCGGTGTATTGGTCTTATGACAACTTGCAAATATAGTTCAGATTTTGAAAAAATGATGTCAGCCGTTCTTATAGTTTGTTTAAGTGAATGTGATGACAGTGGGACTGATTGTGAAAAACAAGAAACTTTCCTTTTAAACGCAATTCAAACATTTTCAATAGAATTGGATGAAGAAAACAACGATGATGTAAATGCCTCTACAGAACCCACTCAATTAACAGATCTCAATGAAGAGTTTGATTGTCCACAATTAATAAAAATATATAACGCTAAATTGATAGCTGAAAAAACGCGTACATTAATGCGACCCAATCCCTATTACACTCCAGAATTCGCAAAACATTTTATACGATTGTGTCGTTATGTTTTGTGGACAAACGTAATATCTCAATGCAGCAAGACAAATTATGCTATAGCAAGTTCAGCGAGATCTGAATCATATTTCAATGAAATAAAAAACATTATACTGTGCGACGACAGTAAATCTCTTAGGATTGATAAATTTATCATAAAACATATTCGTTCAATTATAGCCACATGTAAAATTGAACGTGCTGCTTATAATGCGGTTTTAAATATACATGAAGTTTCATCAGAAATATCCAAAGCCACCGAAAGTTTAGATTGTTCTACTTTTACGACAAAAGTAGTCGAATTATCAGAAAATATGAATGATGTTTCAAAACTTTCAGAACAACATTTACAAGAAGAAGAAAACTGGCGCGGACAGAATATAAGGAAGCCTAGTGAGCATGACAAAATGATTCCGCCTAAAAGAGAAAAGTATTTACAGGCTTGTCCAAATGTTACTTTAATGCATAATCGTCCTTTACGCAAACGGAAGGATATGATAATACAAAATGGCAATTTACTTGCTCCTGTAAAAATAGAAAAAGTAAAAGTTCAAGTTATGAATACCTGCTCATTCGATTCACTTATTAACTAATAGTTAATGGATACTCGGATTATATTGTATATCAAAGATGTGTGAAAGCAGAATTTTCCGATTCTGAATTTTTTCATTTAGTTACTGACTGTGCACTAAATAAGACTACAAGCAATGGTACATTAAAAGAGCACTTTGCTTGTCTAAAGCTCTTGATAAAGCTCTTGATAAACCTCTGACAAACACACTGGATTGTTCATATAATATATCAAATTTAATTTTAAAGTTATTACATGATGTACCAAGTACAATTAATGAGTCCAACTGTAAAAAATGTAAAATTAGTTCCAAAATTATTAAACCAGTGCTGCAAATAGACTCACAGCCGATATTAATTGAAGGATTAAAAATTGGTTTAGAGAAAAATCTTAATAAACATTTTTCAATAACAAACAAGAAAATTTATTGTGATTCCTGCAAGAGTTACGGATATAAATCTAGAGAGCCGGGTCCACATCTGTTAATTGATATAGAACATCCTTTTATCAGTATGCTTGAAATAGAGCTCGGATTTTCATCTGAAATACCTCTATCTGAAATACCACACTCCATTATGATAAAAAATGTTAAATATGTTTTAATAGGTATCGTACATTATATTCCACCTGAATTCGAAAATGGCATTGGTCATTACACTGCTTTTTGCAAAACAGTAACTGGATCATGGAAACATAATGATCTAAAATTTAAAGCAGATATAATTCCAAATGAATCCCTATCAAACACGCTAGTTCGACCAGCAATTATAGGGTATGTTAAAGTATCAAATTAAAATGAAAGAGATACTTAATAATCTCACACTAAATATATAAGTCAAATAAATAAAAAATTTTAAAAAGAATAAAAAATAAAAAATAAAAATAAAATAAATAAAAAATAAAAAAAATAAATGCACGAATACACACAACACATAAACACCCATACCTACACACCTACACACATACGCACACACAAACATAAGAGGTGTAAATCCGACCGAGCAACATCCACGTTGTACACCTTGGGTAAAGCTAATGCCGGCGGTATTATAAATTTTGACAACTTGTGACATACAAAAATTTTATTCTAAACGAATAAACGAGAGTGAAAATAATACCTTTCTTAAATTTAATTGCGTATGATTTTTTTAACTGGAGAGAGGAAATTCCAACGGGGTATTCGTGGGCAAATGTTTCCAAAAAGAAAATTTTGAATTTTCCAATATTGATTTGCTTATAATTTTTAAATTAAAAGGGGGCAAACAAAAATTCTAACGGGGCATTGGTAGGCAAACAATGGGCAAACGTTTGCAAAAAAATGAGCAAACGTTTGCAAAAAGAAAATTTTAAATTTTATAATATTGGGGGGCTAACGTGAAGTTGGCCCCCCCCAAAATTGAGTTGCTTATAATTTTTAAATTAAAAGAGGACAAACAAAAATTCCAACAGGGCATTAATGGGCAAACAATAGGCAAACGTTTGCAAAAAGAAAATTTTAAATTTTTTAATATTGGGGGGCCAACTTCACATGGCTAATAATAAAGGTATGAAAACTATTCTGTCAGTAATCCTGTTTTTTCTTCAACTTCGCGTAATCTTGATAAAAACTCTAATTCTAATTTTGATCTTTCCTTATAAGAAAGATATTTACGCATTCCTTCTGCTAGACGTAACATAAATCCTTCTATAGAACATGGTTGTACGTTTTGCTTTAAAGTATCAATAAGAATTTTTTCATATTCTTCAGAACTTGAAGATTTTTTCTTTCTGTAAGAAAGCAATGTATAAGACAATTATTAACTCTAAATCTAATATTTGTAATTCATAAACAATAAAAATATATACTTTTTGTTTCTGATGACGAAGAATTTGTAGAGATCAAAAGGGCTAAATTTGGTCTAATTTCATTATCACTGCTATCATTAATGATAAACTCGCCAAGTACATTATCTGATGAGTTGTCATTTAATGTTAATGATATTGATTGATCTCTGATAACAGTTGAAGTTGAAGCTTGCATACTATCTGGCATCTCTTAAGGAAGTAACAGTTCTAAAATAAGAATTAAAAATTACTATTAAATAATCATCAATCAAAAATATCACTAAACGTTTTCAATTTAACTGTCGATGTTCCAATACATCGCTAAGGAAATTCATTGCATTATAATGACGAAATGAAAGTTTGATTTCTCCATTTTTTGGTTTGCTAGCTGCACCACTTCTTTTTTCGGAAAGGGGGGGGGAGGAACTTTGTAATTTTTTAAACGCAATTCTTGCTTTTCTAAAGCAATCTTTTAAATAATTCCATCATTTCTCAACTTTAGTAGGTGTATATAATCCTGAAACGTAAATTTTTATTATCAATGTACATAAATATGTACATACATATTTACACATATAGAGTAAATATAAATTTTACCTTTCAAATATTGGCTTACATCTTTCCATAAATCATCTTCTTTGTCTTCCTCGCTCTTTTAGTGGTATACTATAATCATATAAAAAGCACGTCTTTTTTTAACAGCACTGATTAAATCCTCATCCAATTTTAATTTATAAGTAATGGTTCCTTCGACAGTTTCATTTCCTTTATCAATATTATTTTTCAATAAAGAATTTATTGGTCTTCTGATATATTTAAATAAATATAATACTAAAACTAGAGTAATATCACGGCTTTCACTTTGACAGCTTGAAAGAAACACTTGATAAGGACCCGTACCCAAGGGCCGAAACGTTAAGAATAAATGTGTAGAAATATTTGTATTGGCCAGTCAGGTCGAATTTAATAAATCACTTTTATATTTTTATTCGTCACTGGCGACTTCAATTTAATTATTTGATATTTAAATATAATACTTGTTTATTATAATATTTTATCTATTTCGAACACTACTTAATGGTAAATTTAATCACTTATACTACATTGAAGTAGTGCACACTAAAGTCTATTACATAGTATCTAAATGCAATGGCATAAGATAAGCACTTTGATAATGAAATGATTCATATTATAAATAACAATATCATATTCTAAATAACGATATCATTATTCGGTATTTAATCATTCAAAATGTTTATGTTTTCATATTTGAATGACTATTTCATGTGTAATAGTATTACTAATCCAGTGCGGATGATCGAATTCGTTATTAATTCGCTATTAGTTAATGACGATAATATATGTAAAATTTATTATACCTTTTATGAAGATATATTTGGCATCATCTATCACTAATAATTGCGTTTCTTCCTTATTTCCAAAAGAATGTTTTGGAATTTGATTGGATTTTAATATCCAGTTACAATATCCACACATTAATTCCTAATAAATAAAATACACAAATAATTTAGTTCTATCTTCCTTTCAATTCTAATTATTATGGAAAATATATAATCTAACCTAATTTAATGTCAAGTGTAATAAATTGTAACAAAATTTAATGCATGTATTTGAAAATAAAAAACACATTTTATATTATAATGAAAGAACCTACCGATGATATTGTTGTCTAATATAAAAAATTTAAGATAAAATTTTAATATAAGAATTTATAATAAACAAAATGAAAACAATTTACTAGATACTAGAGCGATTATAATCGTCTTTTGGAGAAACGTTCTGATTGGTTACCCCCACTATATTTCTTTTCCGTTCCGCTTTTCCATCGTGGGATTGCACCCTTAAACTTAACGATGAATGTCGTTTATAAACGACATATTTGTCATCACGGAGTAATAGACAGGAGACAAATCTCTGTTAGAACGAACGATCCCAATTCAGTTAGTGGCGCTGGCATCGCATGCGACCCTATCACGTGATCGTGACAGCATAGGCGGAATGTATAATCTATCTGATTGACACGGAGTAATATACACTATGATCAAAAAGTTCCGGGAATTTGTATTTTTAGATTACGCGCGCTTTACCGAATCGAATAATTTTTTTTTCTCGGATTTGTAAACCTTTCCCCGACACTTTTGTTAAATGTGAGCGCCATCTGTATCATTAGAGTTGTTTGGCGTCTGTTTACATCGGTCCAGTTTTTGCACTTCGTCGCATTTCAAAATGGAAAAAAATATTGAACAAAGAGTTTGTTTGAAGTTTTGTGTTTCCAACGATATTTCTTGTGCCGATGCATTGAAAATGCTACAAAAAGCCTACGGAAACTCTGCTCTCTCGAAAACACGGGCATACGAGTGGTATTCGGCATTCAAAAAAGGTCTCAAAGAAGTTGAAGATGCACCTCGTAGTGGACGCCCTTCGACATCGACAACCGATGATAGCGTTGAAAAAGTTAAGGAAATCGTGCTCGAAAATCGTCATGCAAGCCTCAAAGAGATAGCTGGTGAGCTCAACATCGCGTATGGATCGGCACAGCACATTGTGGTGGATATTTTGGGCATGAAACGCGTTGCAGCACGACTTGTGCCAAAAGACTTGAATTTCGTCCAAAAACAGTTCCGAAAGACAGTGGCCCAGGAGATGATTTCTGAGGCAACAGACGACCCTACCATGATGAAACGCATAATTACTGGCGACGAAACATGGGTTTACGAATATGATGTGGAAACCAGCCAACAATCATCCGAGTGGCGCTATGAAAATGAACCAAAACCGAAGAAAGCGCGTCAAAGTCGATCAAAAATCAAGGTTATGCTCACAGTTTTCTTTGATTATCGAGGCGTTGTTCATTATGAGTACCTGCCAACGGGTCAAACAATCAATAAGGAGTATTATCTGGGCATAATGAGGCGTTTGAGAGATGCTGTGCGTAGAAAACGACCGGAATTATGGAAAAACAATTCTTGGATTTTGCACCATGATAACGCTCCCTCTCACAAAGCACGCATTGTGGCCGACTATTTGACCAAACACGCAGTAAATACCATCCAACAAGCACCGTATTCTCCGGATATGGCATCCTGCGACTTTTTCCTGTTCTCAAAACTTAAATTACCGCTTCGTGGAAAAAGATTTTCGAGCATAGATGAAATAAAAGAAAATGCGACGAGGGAGTTGAAAGCCATTCCTTCATCGGACTATGAAAAGTGTATGGATGAATGGGTTAAGCGTTGGCATATGTGCATCGCTTCAGATGGATGCTACTTTGAAGGCGATAAAATAAATGTACCCGAAAATTAACAAAAAATCTGTTTTATTTACCAATTACCGGAACTTTTTGATCGTAGTGTATATTTGATTATTTTATTAAACCGATATTAAAATGAAAAAAAAGGATTTGTGCCGTGAGCAACTGTAGAAATGGACAAACTTATACGTCCGCAAAAAACAAAAAGCTTGGACTTAAAAACAAAAGTCTTTTTAAAGCTCCAAAAGTAAGTATTTAAATGGAAATGGAATATTTACAGAGATTATGTTTGTAGTATTTATGAATTAAAGACCTTCTTTTATTAATTAATTTTTATTTGTTAGGAAGAAAATATGTTGCATCAATGGGCGCAGATTTTAAATAATTTAAAATCCTCTCACCGAAATCTCTCACCGAAAATTGTTTCGTCTGTGAAGATCATTTCGATGAGGACAATATTATCCGATTCGACGAATGTCAATTAAAAGATGGGACAATACATCGGTTACAAAGAGGAAAGCCGAAACTAAGAAAAACTGCTATTCCAGTAGCCACGAAAATCTTAAAACCAGTTGATCGAGAAATTTACGAATCTAATAATCAGGGAAGCATGGACATGCATGAAGAAAACAATCCTATTCAATCATCTACAACCAACAGTACGTGCAACGTAAATTATCCGCATCAGGACCATCAATCCCCAAATCCTCAATCGTCTACCATAATCAATGACACGAGTACTCAATTTGATTTTAGTACTGTGTTGTCGTCTTTTTCTCGTGTGCCATTACCAAGTTGTGAATGGGCTGCAATTGCAAGCAAAAGTGGAAAATGCGTGACTTTCTTAACAGTTTCTAATACAGTTAATAATACGTTCAGCAGAGTTCAGATTAATGACGATATGAGTGTACAAATATCTTTGGATGATATTCCACTGATCATAAAAGAATTACCAAATTCTCCAAAATGTGCTGCTGATATTGCAGATCTAGTGAAGTTCGTCGATAATATGAAAGTTTGTGATCATTTCAAGGAGGCAAAAAGGTTTTTGTAGGATTAATCGAATAAATTACTTTTAAAATTGTAAATATGTAATTATAACTACTGTGAATGTGTGTTTAATTGCTAATGTTAAGTACAAAGGTTGTTGTGATGGATTTCTTTATAAGATTGAGAATGGACCCACAACCTGTAAAAAGTGCATTATACGTAAGAATAGCGACAGTAAAAAGCGGGCTGGCTTTCTTTAATTTACTTAAGTGTAAATTAAAGAAAGCCAGTATAAATAAAAAATATCTAACACGCAAAAACAAACGCTTAAAATATAAGGTGAGTTTACTGAAATTATAAAGTTAAAAATGTAGTAAAATATAACTCTACGTTTACACTTTGTAAAAAATTTTTTTCTATTAGATAATGACACTGAGAGAAGAACTCACTGCATTAATGAAGAGATGTGCTGCGAGAAAGGATACATTTATTGCTGAGGCAATTACAGATTTGCCAGATGTCCAAAAGTTTGCAGTGCAAGAATGTATCGCAGCGGCAAAGAAAGGAAAACAAGGCTGACGATACACCTGTGACTGGGTATACGAATGCCTCTTAATGAGAATAAAGAGTCCCTCCTTCTATGAGAGCATTCGTCGGAAAGACATTTTACCTCTTCCAAGCCAATCGACACTGGCCAAATACATTAGATCTTTTGATATTGGATTTGGTTTTAAGAAGAATCTTTTTGAAACACTTCGAAGTAAAGTAGCGTGCATGAGTATGCAACAGAAAAGAGGTAATATTAATAATCATTTGAATTTTAGCATTGTATTGCTTTATTATTTCATTTTGATAATATTTATGTTTTAGGAGCCTTGCTGCTCGATGAAATGAAATTATCAGAAGGCCTTTCATTTAATCGTAAAGACGTTAATATCATTGGTTTCACTGATTTGAGAAACCACACGCCATCCACTCAAAAAAATGAACTTGGCAATCATGGCCTCGTTTTTATGTTTCAACCATTTCAAGGGAAATGGGTTCAAACCCTTGGAGCATTTTTATCGAGAGAGGAAATATTGCACAAACTAGTCATCGAATGCATTATTCTGCTGGAAGATGTGGGACTTTATATCGATGTTTTAACTACAGGTGGAGCATCATGGAATCGTACAATGTGGAAAAAATTTGGTCTCGAAAAAGATCTGTGCTCCTGCTACAATCCTACAGACGATAATCGTCGATTATGGATCCGATTTTCCACATTTAATTAAATGTGTCCGCAATCGTATCGTTCAACAGCAGAATATAACGGTAAGAAAATTTTCAATATTTATTTTTTAAATACAGGAATACAAAATATCAAATATAATATAAGTATATAGTCTGTAAAACTTTTCAGACGCCTGATGGACACATTAAAACATTACACTGGGATGCCGTAATTGCAATGGATGACCCCAAAAAACGCATACATTGAAAGTGTGTTCTAAGTTAAGCAGTGCACATGTGCATCCTAAACCTTATCAGAAAATGAACGTGGCGTTGGCTTTTCAAGTTCATATTGTGATTTTATTTTTTATTATTCAAAATTTTATTGATTCAATGTTTTAAATGTTACTTTTTAAAATAGCTGTTTAGTAGCTCCGCTGCAAATGGTATGCGGATCTATAAAAACGATCATCCATGGCTGAAGGATTGTGATTCGACAATCATTTTTGTGGAGCGTATGAATGCTCTAATTGACATCATGAATTCACGTACGCCGTTGACTGCCTTAAAAGATGGGACGAATCAAAAACAGGTCAGCAGATTCAAAATCTTTGCTTTGTTACATATTTTCATGCAGCCTCTGTTTAAAATCAAAGTATACAGTTAAAAATCTAACTCAATTCAGGTACATATTAATGCAGCAAAAGATGCATAAAAATGGAATGTTAATGGATATTTGTATTAATGAAAGTGCATATATTTCAGGTGTTGCAAGATTTCTTAAAATTCCTTAGCGATTGGGAGGTTCTCACGCAAAATAATAAAAGATTATTCCTAACAGAGCAGACTTGTTTAGATTTGAAGGTAACAATCAATACTGTATTACAACTGCACTTGTTTCTCACACAGGAATGCGGATATACCTATTTTATGACGTCCCGAATGAATCAAGATTCACTTGAAGTAAATCATCATAAATAATTATTAAGAAAAATATCTCGACAGTGTATCATATTGAATTTGTAATATGAACATTGCTTCAGCGATTTTTCGGAATTATCAGAAATGCTTGTGGCAGTAATATACATCCGGATCCCCTTCACTTTGCACAAATGTACCAGTTATTAAGTGTATATTCACTGATGCAACCACCTTGAGGTTCCAATATTACTGGTGGTGATATTTTACACACCTTAATTAATAAAAACGATGCGAAAAATATCCAAAGTGATCAGCAGTCATCGTTGTATGCCAAGCTGGACGAAATTGTCGAAAAGGGTATAAACCTTGATAAAGTAAATAATCTACTCTATGATAGAGATCATAATTACAATGAATGCCAAATAGTAGATTTTGTAAAATCGTACATTTCGGGATATGTTGCCCGTAAAACACATACGCTTACAACGTGCCAAGCCTGTATACAGAAACTGACGATCATAAAATGTGATGCACCTTCCGGACGAGATGATTTAATATCCTTAAAAAGTAGGGGATGGCTTCTTCATCCATCTGAAGAACTTTTTAATCTTGTTTCGATATTAGAAAATACAATTACTAATACATTAACAGCTAACGCCATTAGCAGCAATATACTTTTTGACATTGTTGACATGTTGGAAACTGTGGACATACCATTAGTCGGTTGCACTGATCATCGAAATTTTTTGACCATTTCAATCATGAAATTTTATCTGATTATGAGGATGAATTTTGCCTGTGATCGTTTTAATGAAATAAATAAAACAAAAAAAGAAAAGACCAAAATGTACCGAAAGCAATCGAAATTAATTTAGCAATGATCATAAAATTGTGATAATATTTTTTCTATAATGAAATAAAAATATTAATTTTAATTTCATACATTTGTACCTATTTATTTACATTTTCCTTATCAGCCTAATTAAAATTGACGTTCTTTTACCTATATAACAACAAATTCAGAAGTCAATGTAATTCTTGAATAAAGTCATATTTCATTATTTTCTACATTTACATTAAACAACGGAGTTGAGTTTCATCAGTCGAGACACTTTTCAGCAAAACTATACCGAAAATTTAGCGTATTTTGCGTGTGTATATATATATATATATATATATATATACACTGCGACGACTTTTTCCTCCGATCGCCCGCGGAGCACTCGGGACGAACGGCGGTCGTCGACAAAAAAGAAAGAGAAGGATTTTATTATGAATCTTTTTGCTAAAAGATTTCCGCGGGAACAAGGGTCTTGGTCGTTCCGCGCGTACCGCAGCAGAACGCCAGCCGACGACTAAACGACAATTTACTCGGATTGGGCGCCAGACACGGTCTTTCACGTGTCAATTCGCGATAAGTAAACGAACGCGAAAATTCGGCCGGAAGTTCCGCGACGGGCCGGTTAGCTCTCCTAACGGTAGAGGGGCAGGGAGGTGTTGCCGCGAAATTCTTAAATCAGAATTAAATACGCGAAACGGGCAGAATTAATTTTCCGTATCACAATACTCGGCGGATCGAGACACAGACACAAAAGAATAGACGCGAAATGATACTGGCAAAAATAATATAATGTTTTATTAGATCTCAATTAGATTAAAGAAATTAGAGTGAATATTAAAATTGGTTGAGTAGTATTACAAGAAATGAGAAAAAGATAATAGGTTGGCGATTAGGGATAATTACCCAGTCAATCGAATTTACATGGAAAGAGTACGTCAGTCGGTGGTTAGAGATCCGTATGATTTAGTTCCGTATAATAAAGTACGTTCGGTGAGCAATGCCTTCGATCATAATAACAGAAAAAGGAATATAAATGAAGCCGGATAACATAATCAAAAGAGAAGTCGGTACCAAAATCTTACACCGAGAATTAAGTGACCGCGACAAACATTAACATAATTTTTCGGCCATATCACACGCAAACAACAGTACGGCGATGACCTTAACAATCACGACATACCAATCTAGCAATAGCGGATTGAACTCGATAACAATAGCGCGGTCGTAATTTATACGCGAGGGCCGCGATTTCGTACGATCAACGCCTTTTGTCTAATTAACAATGTTTCCCGTAAGCGAGACTTTCATACCATAGCGAGAGAGATTTACACGGGCGAGACATACTAGAGAGAAGATCGAGAATCCCGCGACCAAGCTTATGTGGAAAATAACGCGCAATCTACGACGGCGATCGATATCCGTCGGGTGGCCGAATGATTACTTGCTCTCTCTCTCTCGCTCTCGCGCTCTCAGGTGTCCGCGAGCGACGCACGCTCTCTCGCTCGCGATACTCTATCCGCACGCACTACGTTTACCCGACACAATTCGGGTTCTCAATTTACATCATAACGGGACGCCCGAGGCAACGACGAAGCGATTCTTACACGACATACGCAACTACAATCACGCGACAACGAATAATGCGTGACGCAATACCCGACCGAATCCCGGAGAGACGATTAATCTTCGCGAATCAATTACAGGACTACAGCCTCGAAGCTCTCGCCGCTTGACGTCGGTCGCTCACAAACACTAAATCGCGAAAAAGACTGCGGGCAGGGCCCACGCAAAAACGCCGAAATTTCACCAAAAGCTCGCGACAGCGTCAGAGCGGTCGAGACTCGGACATTACCAACAGCAATGGTTCGCTAAATAGTACACGGGTAGCCTCACCGGTAGGAAATCTCTCTCCTGGTTGTACGGCCTCCTCGATATCTCGTCAAGGCCCCTCGGTAACCGTGAGAACGTTTAATTCCTGGTTTGGCTGGGCACGACAGCGGGCACGCCAACGCGATTACAAAGTCCGCACGAGAGTGAAGGATCTATCCCTTCGGGTCAATATCGCGACTCAATCTTGCGCGAACGGGGGTGCGCGCGTTGACCCAATTACGGCGTCGCGTGATTTATCGCCGCCCCTCGGCTTATTCAAGGCCGTAGGTAGGGCTACGGCGCCCTGATCGCTAATTTACACCAACATTATTATTAGGGGCTTGCAGCCTTAATTTTTAATGCCGATTTGCTCTGGAGGCCGCGGGACTTTTAAATGGTTCGTTTAGCTCCGGTCCGGCTTCGCTACGCGGCAGCGTGGAGATTTCTTCCTCCGCTCCTCTGGGCGACTTTCTCGCTCCGCGGCTATGCGGTCCTGGGTGTTCTCGAGGATCCACGCTTTCCGTCGGTTAACTGCGACCTTGCCCGGACGGCCTCGGCAAATATTATCTCCTTTGTTTGTCCGTTTTTGCTGTGTACGATTTGGCTCCCTGTTTTTGTCGAGACGGTTTCCTCCTCGTTATCTTTCCTTAATATGGACAACGAAATCCTCGCAACAAGGCTCCCGCGATACATAAAAAAAAATAAAATAAACGCGAATTAATTTATAGTAATTGTCATTCTATCGCATTTGTCTCTCCGGAAGTTCGATTCGGCTCTCGTGCTCTCTCGCGTGGCGCGGCCGCCCAGCCCTTGCCCCGCGATTATGGTAGGATGGACGCGCGTCGGGACGGCAACGTCACAATACATATACAGGGTGTCCGGCAATAATCGCCCCACCCGTCAGTGCAGGTAGAGCGCGTTAAACCGAATAGAAAAGTCCTCTACCGTTTTGCGATCTTCGCAATAATGAAAAAGAAATTAATTAATAAAAAGCGGCCAATCCGTGCAAGTTCAAGTGCGCGGCGAAAAGGCACAGACCAGTCTTCCGTGATAACTAGGCGCGCAGCAATAAGATATAGCTTGTTTACGCGGTAACTAACGCACGACGAAACGGGGAGGAGCACTCCGCAAAGGACAGTAGCTACATATGTACGACGCGTACGCGCGCATAATGTTAAAGCCCCGCGTTGAAATATTCTCTCTCACTCACTCGCTCTCTCTCTCTCTCTCTCTCTCTCTCTCAATTAATCATTTAATCAATCAATCAAAACCAATCTCTTTTTCGTGCGCTCTTTCTCTCTCGCTCTCTCTCTCTCTCTCTCTCTCTCTCTCTCTATTTCTCTCTCTCGCGCTCTCTCTCTCTCTCTCTCTCTCTCTCGCGGAATAAAAAATTGTATGTTATTTCCGCACCACCTTGCGGTAGATAACACGGCGCATTTTTTTTAAAGTGGTATCCCCAGTAGGTCTAATCTACTCTCCATTATCCATCAATGTAATAATTGCTCGAAGTGCCTTCCTCGTTCTCGCAAACAGAGTTCGGCCCTTCGAGTAATATTACGTGTTGCGCGATACGCCATTTCCGGCGTGATAGTATTAAAAGCTGCGAGAATTGCTTCTCGTACCTCAGCTTCTGTACTCCTTCACGCCTGTACTCGATTAAATCTTTAATGTGATAACATGAAATAATCGAGCACATTCAGATCTGGCGATCGCGCCGGCCAAATGATTGGGCCACCTCGACCCATCCATCGGCCCGGATAATGGGCGTCTAAAAACGTGCATGCTTGCCGAGAGAAATGTGCAGGAGCCCCGTCATTTTGGAAAATAATTTCCACTCTGTCATGGAGAGGAATATCTTCGAGGAGACCAGGCAACAAATTTTGAAGAAAATTCCTGTATGTCTCCATTTAAACGGGGCGGTAAGAAATAAGGTCCGATTTAAAAATCATCAACAGAAAATTATTTGTTAAAACCGCGAAAGAAAATTCCTTAATATAATAAAAATAAGGCTAATAAGAGCCACCGCAAGAAGGGCGCGGATAAAGTTCTCAAAAACAAAAAAGTTTTTTATATATAGTTTTTATAAATTGTTTATTTTATTATATTGACTCTCTTAGAGCCTGTTGTTCTCGTGTTGTTAAAATTCCTTAACTTACTAATTGTAAGTAAATTTATTACTTACGATTCGGTCCGCTATTATTCCGGGCCACACATTTATTGCCCAACGATATTGGAACGCACGTTTTCGAACGGCGTGCGAATTTTCTTCCGCCTATAACAAGAAGTTACAGCTATTAAACACACCGTTCGGTGTGAAGGTAGCTTCATCACTCCATAAGATGCGGTCGGGGAAAAAATCATTTCGCCGACACAGCGAGAAACCCTGTGTGTTTCGCCGATTGTTAATATTTATTTTTTTTTTAAATAACGCAAAAACATTAAAATAAGATAATAAAAATACCTTCACAAAAATAGACGCGCTGTTCTTCGTCTCTCGGCAAAAGTTGTTGCACTCGCTGGTGGTGATACGGGTGCAATCCGTTTTGGCGCAGAGTATGGTGCACCACGTATCGCGAGAGGCCGAGCATCCGAGCCACACGGCGCACGCTGTTTCGGGGGTTTTCCTCGAAGGATCGCAAAATCCTCTCCTCTTCGTTCACACGATTTTGCACTGGTGCACCAACGTTTCTCTGATCCAACATGAGATTGCCAGTTTCTCGAGCACGTCGAATACATCTTAAAATTATCTTGTGGTCCGGATGTCGCTCACGATCGGGGAATCGCTCCGCGTAAAGTCGTGCCGTCGCACGTGCATTTTCTCCGGCCACTCAGTATACGATAATCATATTCGTATTTTCTTCTGCAGTATACTCTGCCATTTTTTAATTACTTTTTCACGCACGTCGAGACATACAAGTAGTAGATGCTGGGCACCGACTGTCGTGAAACAACGAATTACGAGTCGAAAGAAAACCGATAACAAATGAACGCTGTTCAATTTTTACGAACGTTTATTTGTTTCAAACGACTCGTAATTCGACTGGGCAATAAATGTGTGGGCCGGAATAATAGCGGACCTAATCGTAAGTAATAAATTTACTTACAATTAGTAAGTTAAGGAATTTTCTTTCGCGGTTTTAACAAATAATTTTCTGTTGATGATTTTTAAATCGGACCTTATTTCTTACCGCCCCGTTTAAATGGAGACATATACAGGAATTTTCTTCAAAATTTGTTGCCTGGTCTCCTCGAAGATATTCCTCTTCATGACAGAGTGAAAATTATTTTCCAAAATGACGGGGCTCCTGGACATTTCTCTCGGCAAGCACGCACGTTTTTAGACGCCCATTATCCGGACCGATGGATGGGTCGAGGTGGCCCAATCATTTGGTCGGCGCGATCGCCAGATCTGAATGTGCTCGATTATTTCATGTGGGGACACATTAAAGATTTAATCGAGTACAGGCGTGAAGGAGTACAGAAGCTGAGGTACGAGAAGCAATTCTCGCAGCTTTTAATACTATCACGCCGGAAATGGCGTATCGCGCAACACGTAATATTATTCGAAGGGCCAAACTCTGTTTGCGAAAACGACGAAGGCACTTCGAGCAATTATTACATTGATGGATAATGGAGAGTGGATTAGACCTACTGGGGATACCACTTAAAAAAAATGCGCCGTGTTATCTACCGCAAGGTGGTGCGGAAATGATAACATACAATTTTTTATTCCGCGAGAGAGAGAGAGAGAGAGAGAGAGAGAGCGAGAGCGAGAGCGCGTGAGAGAGAGAGAGAGAGAGAGAGAGAGAGCGAGAGAGAGCGAGAGCGAGAGCGAGCGAGAGAGAGCGAGAGCGAGCGAGAGCGAGCGAGAGAGAGCGAGAGCGAGCGAGAGCGAGCGAGAGAGAGCGAGAGCGAGCGAGAGCGAGAGAGAGCGAGAGCGAGCGAGAGAGAGCGAGAGAGAGAGCGAGAGCGAGCGAGAGAGAGAGCGAGCGAGAGAGAGAGCGAGAGCGAGCGAGAGAGAGAGCGAGATAGAGCGAGAGCGAGCGAGAGAGAGAGAGCGAGAGCGAGCGAGAGAGAGAGCGAGAGCGAGCGAGAGAGAGAGCGAGAGCGAGCGAGAGAGAGAGAGAGCGAGAGCGAGCGAGAGAGAGAGCGAGAGCGAGCGAGAGAGAGAGCGAGAGCGAGCGAGAGAGAGAGCGAGAGCGAGCGAGAGAGAGAGCGAGAGCGAGCGAGAGAGCGAGAGCGAGCGAGAGAGAGAGCGAGAGCGAGCGAGAGAGAGAGCGAGAGCGAGCGAGAGAGAGAGCGAGAGCGAGCGAGAGAGAGAGCGAGAGCGAGCGATAGAGAGAGCGAGAGCGAGCGAGAGAGAGAGCGAGAGCGAGCGAGAGAGAGAGCGAGAGCGAGCGAGAGAGAGAGCGAGAGCGAGCGAGAGAGAGAGCGAGAGCGAGCGAGAGAGAGAGCGAGAGCGAGCGAGAGAGAGAGCGAGAGCGAGCGAGAGAGAGAGCGAGAGCGAGCGAGAGAGAGAGCGAGAGCGAGCGAGAGAGAGAGCGAGAGCGAGCGAGAGAGAGAGCGAGAGCGAGCGAGAGAGAGAGCGAGAGCGAGCGAGAGAGAGAGCGAGAGCGAGCGAGAGAGAGAGCGAGAGCGAGCGAGAGAGAGAGCGAGCGAGAGAGAGAGCGAGAGCGAGCGAGAGAGAGAGCGAGAGCGAGCGAGAGAGAGAGCGAGAGCGAGCGAGAGAGAGAGCGAGAGCGAGCGAGAGAGAGAGCGAGAGCGAGCGAGAGAGAGAGCGAGAGCGAGCGAGAGAGAGAGCGAGAGCGAGCGAGAGAGAGAGCGAGAGCGAGCGAGAGAGAGAGCGAGAGCGAGCGAGAGAGAGAGCGAGAGCGAGCGAGAGAGAGCGAGAGAGAGCGAGAAAGAGCGAGAGAGAGCGAGAAAGAGCGAGAGCGAGCGAGAGAG
>CASCJU010000067.1:100675-113175 GCA_949152495.1 Lasius fuliginosus | reverse complement strand
TCCTTTGATTTCCATATCTTCTATATTAAAATGCGGTTATAGCTTCCGGGCTATAACAACCTAAATTAAATTTTATGAAACATTTTGTATTTTAATTATTATTGCTTTCCTCTTTTTACACACTTGTTACAAATGCTATTCATGGTAACAGAAACGCTTAATCAGTTCGAAACTTATAGATAGCATAATATGCTGCAAATAGTTTTTCTAAAGCTATTTTTTTAAAGATTATTTTAGTTTTAATATTTCAGTTAAAGCAAGATAATCACGCATTTAAATACTAATTAAAATTTTCACAACAGCACAAAATGGATTAAAAATTTTAATATTGATATAATTTAATGAAGACAGTACAAATTGCACATCTATAAAACATTTTGTAATTATCTAATAATTTATACGTATATTTTATTTTATTTGATTACCGAAAGCATTTTTAGATTATTCATATAGGACTGTTTAACCTCTAAAAGCAAAGAGGGTATAATAAAAGAGCACCACATATAATAAAAAAGAGACCTTTTTTCTCGTAAATTTCGTTAATTCATTAACATCGCGCGTTCATATACACAATATGCAATTAGAAGTGTCTTTGAGTATGATTACAATTTATAATCATTTAAAATATATTTTCACAAGGTCTGAATTATAAAAAATTAATTTCGACAAAAAACAGTTGTTTTAAGACCGTACAAAATAGTGATGCCGATTATAAATCGATTTAATCGAAGATCGATTAATCGGAGCCTAAAAGATCCAATTTTAAATCGATTTTCTGAAACTGAATCGATTCAAGAATCGATCTGTAAATCGTGAAAATCGCCGACTCGATTTTATCAGTTTCCACTACCTTTTTTTTGTTAAACTCAATGTCTGCAAGAGCCTTTGCCCGTGTTCTCCGTTTATTCGATCGTCGTGTTGTTCTTAGGCTTTAGGTCCAGTTAGCGCCACAAACGCTTCGATACGTTCGTCTATCTCTTTCGCTTTGATTTATTTACTATCTTCGATCTCTCTCGTACGGACTAAGTACGGACGGAAAGCGTTTGTAGCGCCAACTGGACTCTCCTGTGGCGGTTAAGCAGTTACGTCGGTGGGACGGAGCCACAGACTTCTATATAATACACTAGACCGCTAACTCCCTTATATACTTTCTACATAGTCCGTCCATAAAAATTATGTACTTCGGTGGTCCCCTAAGGAATGTCACTATCGAGATTAATCAAGATTATAGTCGATATAACAAGTCGAAGCCACGAGTTGTGCGACTGGTGACAAAATTGCGTAATTTGTTTAACGGGTTTAACGTGAAAATTACAAACTTATAATTAACACTTGCAAAAATGCCTGTAAAGTGCGCGATTCCTAAGTGTTCGAACATTTTAGGTAAAAGTAAAAAATAAGTTTTTTTAGGTTAGCATATGAATCAACTTATGCAATTATTCTTGTAAAAATAATGTAGAAATATATATACATACAAATAAAATTGATATTTTATTTGTATTTAATTTTGTGATCAAAATATTTTACCCTTAAAAGATGAAGAATTATTATCAGCTTGGACTGCAGCTGTACATATAAGAAATTGGAAAGCAACTGCATCCAGCAGAATTTGCGAATTACATTTTAAGCCATGTGATTTTTATGCTAATTCAAATACAAAAAAAAGAAATCTGAAGCCTAAGTCTATTCCTACAATAAACATTTCACAAAAGGAAACAATATTAAAAACAATCAACAATGATCGACTGCGAGAATTAAATGCACAAATAGATACATGTAAGTAGTATTGATTATTTAATTTTCAATTATATATCTTTTTGTTTTAACTGCTTTGACATTAATTTTTTAAATTTTATATATACAGATCTTGGCACATCATGTGATGAAGTTCCATCCAGGACAGAGCAGGATTATGATTGTATATCTCATACAATTGTACCATGTCATGATATTGGTTTGTATATTTTAAGTATATGAGTAACTACCTCTAATGCTTATAAATAAAATTTTGACTTACTTTTGTAGAAGTTGCAAATTCTAGTAGTCAAGCAACATCCTCTTTAGTATCATATAATGAAAAAGGTGAGGATGTGTTTGAAAATTCTAATTTAACAATACAACGTTTAAAAAAAGAAAATGAATCATTAAGAAATTTTGTGGTCTTTAAAGGAAACACAAAAAAGAATTAGAAACTCAGGCACAAATTTTTCATGATCTATTACATAATGAAAAAGAAAATATGAAAAGAAAATTAGAAAATGCTAACACTAAAATAACGTTATTAAACCAAAAAAAGGCGGGATATGCAAATAAATGATTTATTGATGCAAGCAAGAAACCAGAACATGTTGGACAAAACATCTCATGAAATTTTAAGTCAGAAATTTGGAAATACAACTGCATATATATTCAATAATGAAATAAGGAATAAATTTAAAAAATCTCATGGAAAACGATATGATGATAAGGTAAAACGGTTTGCAACGACATTGCATTATTATTCTCCCAAGGCCTATGAGTTCTGTCGGTAAGCACGGTTTGGTTTCTTTCATTCTTTTCTAAGCAATTATATTCAACACTTTTTGTAAAAGGTTCATTTCGGTAATTCACTTTTGGTACAAACTCACATTGTGTGATATTCTCTGTCCTGCATGGCCTAATGATTTAACTCTATGATTCTTTTTATTAATTCTTGCACGTTTTTCTACTATGTTTTTTGTTCTTTTACCATATATTACATAAATGCACGCACGCACACGCACGCACGCACGCACGCACGCACACACACACACACACACACACACACTTGTGTCAATATATACATATATATACGTACAAATAAAATATAAATATACATATGTATATGTAATAAATATATATATATATATATATATATATATATAAATATATGTACATGATAATAAATGTGACTTCTTATTTAATAATGCTTGATTGATGTTTAATCAAATTAAATAAATTCTTAGCATGAAAATGTAAAGATCCTTTTCTATAATTTATATCTTCAGTTCTGGCCACTAGTAAAATATTTCTTTATTCTTTCAAATTTCTTCAAATCATATTAAACTTTTTATCAACTACACGAGGTCTACCTTAGAATGTAGAAAATTGATACATAGTATACTACTTTAGCGAGTTGTTCACTGTACATGCATACCGGATTCGAACCGACTTTCTAAAATCGAGTCTTTGCAAGCCGGTTTTTTCTCAACTGATTCGATCGATCATTTGAAAAAAAATCGGCATCCCTAACACAAAATACAAATTTAATTATCTAATCGTAAGGACGAAAATATCTCACCATATGTCAAAAATAAAGAACCTTCTCTTTCTCGTACAATTACATTACGTGCCATAAGAAGGCATTATTCTCACCGTTTAATCGCCTTATATACCTCCTGTGACAAATTTTTGACTACGGAAAGACAGTTAGCCGTGGAGCCATCTGTCGGTATAATGGCGGTACTGACTGTGCCTATGTAAAGCACTCGCGAGAAACACATTTTTAATACTTAATAAATTATTGCCGTGCGTTCAGATGCCAAATAGATCTACCTAAATAATATTTTTCCAACAATTTTTAAGAAAGAAAAATATTAAATATTAAATATCAACTAACACGTAAAATAAATCTAATATTGAATTTCTAAACAAAATATTTAAGTTTAACATCACAAAGCATTTATCAAATATCAATATTGAACACAATTTTTTATACTAAATAAGTTTATTAAAGTAATTTTTTTAATAAAAGTAATCTTTTTAACAAAAATAAAGAAAAAAAACAAACTTAGAAGATTCATTAGACATGCAATTCCAATTTTGTTGGATACTCTATAATATAATACGTATATTTTACAAAAACATATATTATATTTTTAACATGCTTCAAAATGCCACTAAAAAGATTAAATCTATTAGAAATATACAGAAAAAAATATAAAAACAAATTGTTAGATTTTCTAAAATATTAAGAATATCAATTACAATATAGCCTCGAAGAAATATTAGAAGTTACTGATTTTAAATATTTAACATCTTTTTTCTATTAATATATTATCGATCATATAATTATAGATACTAAATAGTTTGTCAATAAGATCCATCTGCGCCACAAAGAAGAAACTTTTTGGCTAAACAAACATATTCTAAAGCAAAAATATTATAATTTTCTTAGATAATAAAAAAATCTGGCTTCTAAAATGTGTTAAGTATAAGTAAATGTTTAAATTAGCTTTTCATTATGTTCGTAAATTCACTTCACCATCACTTCCCTAATTTTACTGCCATACTATTTTTTATGACCTCATTATACATCTTATTGTCTGTTAAAAAAAAGGTAAAAAAGCGCTAAAGACTGTAGTAAAATAAAAAAAAGCGCCACACAAGTCCATAATTACATTTAAATACATATACACAAATACTAAATAAAATACACAATCATGTATTAGACTTTATTGAATATACAACAACTTTAATACTGAAATACAGCAATAAAAGAATTAAATTTTATGGTCTGGAAAATATTTATATTTATAATTTAGCGCAATTTTCTATATCACTTTTGTAGAAAAACAATTAAAGTTTAAGCAATGAAACAACATTAAATCAATACCTCTTTATACAACTCTCTGAATAGATAAAATATATATTTTTAAAAGCAACTCTCCTTTGTAACAAAAATTTTTTAAATAAAATATACATTTAAAAAATTTATTTATAAAATAACATTTCTTTGTATAACTTTTTAAACAGGCGTGTAGACTTGATGCCTGTTTCTACCTTTTAAAATATGTAATTAACAAATGTACAGTAGGTAGAAAATTTAGAGAGGATTTAATCTCTTTGGGAACAGAGAGGGAGAGAGAAAGATATACGAGAATATATATATATATATATATATATATATATATATATATATATTTCACGTTAAATCGAATAAAGATCGACCTGTTCTGACCTCGTATTTTTTAAATCTAACGAAACTTTTTTCACGTGAAATATATATAAAATAAGGAGATACGTATTTTTGTATTCGTCCGAAATATTTTTTTGCAGGAGTTATAAACAACAAAATTTTCGTGAAAAATGAAGTTGTGTCAACTTTAAAAATTAATATCTCTGGTTATACTTGTCGTAAAGATATTTTCGAAAATGCATTTTAAAGCTAAGGAGACAACTTTTTATAAAAATAGTTTACGTTACAAGAAATTGCTAAATACAATTATTATAAATAATTGAAATGTTTAATAATTTTTATCACTAAAAATACATTTAAAAAAATTTTTGAAATAATGCTATTTTATTCTCCACTTCCTTCTAAAAGTACATATTTTTTATTTTATGGAAAATCGATAGATTCTATTTCTTTTATATTTTTAATAAATGAGACGCCGCGCCATGCTCGCGTCACTGCAAATAGCGTAGCTCGTCGATTTCTTCGGAAATTTTTTGTAGGAAGAATGTACAGTATAAATGACATAATTTATAATGTTGAATGTAATCAAGAATTTGCTCTTCCTACGAAGTGACATTGAGTAAGCATTGTTTGCTAACATGAAAGAGCCTGGGTACTTTAGTAATATGGAACAAGTTCTTGGATATATGTAATAAGACACATTATATTTAAAAGCAAGTATTTTATGTTATATCTTCATAGTTTATAATACAAAAATATGTATATGCAACATAAGCCTAATAATTTTCAAGTCATTAATGAATCTCTTTTATTTACAGTTGGATCTTTACGCTAGAAATAATGCATTTTTGTGTCTACGCAATACATACCAGTGCTGAGATAACTATTGTGCAACTACAGTATGAGGTAATGTTTTTAAGTATTGTTTTCTCACTGTTTATTCAACCTAAAGAAAGACTGAATTGTGATGATGACAATTATACTGGTAAGATTGCTGTACAAACGAGATCTTAATGCCACGCTGCCTATTAATATTATATCGTTTATTTTGATTTTGAGCAGACGAAAGTAATAGATGGGTACTAATTTGCAAATCACGGATCCAGCTTGCATCGAATGTCAGGAGGGAATCCATTTACAAAGCACGAGAATCTTTTAAGCGAGAGTTCAATATTATAGTCTCCGCTAATAGAATCTTGTGATCTGTAATGAAATGTGTGATCAACGCTCATTCACTAACTTGCAGTGTCTGTTAAAGCAATAATGATTTCGTATTGTTGACGTGGTAAAAAATTGAGTAAACGTTTGTATTGCTATTCAGTTAGTGAATACATCATTGAACAGTGTTTTAGCATATCATATCCAAATGCAGCATATCAAGCGACGCGGTAGCGTCGCGATGCCAAGTACAAGTAAAAATTTCTTTCTGGCTTTTCAATGTTTTGCCTATATATAGGGGCCACGGCGCTACCGTAAGTAGCTTATCTGGAATTTTACGTCAAATAAACTTTCGATTAAGATATTTGAAGAACTAAAGCTGTAATCAAAAATCTAACGGCACTTATAATGGGAAAATCTAACGGCACTATATAATGAGAATATAAGCTTTCAATTGCGACCAGTTTGAATAAGATTGGTGCAGTCAATCCTGAGAAATGTAATCATATATCAGAATTATGACACTTTTCATCTCATTTTCAAATTCAGACTCACATACGTACGCTCGCACGCACACATGCAAAGCGATTTTGTTCTTTAAGATGCGTTTGCAGCGCTCATGTACAATTATTCGCTTGAGTGTGTAAATACGCCTTAAGAGACAAAATCATATGTGAATGTGTATGCATTATTGAGACACGAGCAACATGCAATCGTAGTGGAGGAGATAATACTGTTACATCCAGACTCGGGAAAGGTAGAGTCAGTGGAAGGACGTAATCTACTAATCTCTAAGCAAACACTCTATGGCGCGTGCCTTCGAGTCGAACGATCTTACCCAAGAGCCCGAACAGGTCAACGACCGGAAAGGTCGCTTTTACGCTGTCGGCAGAACGTTCGTTCGGTGGTCCCTTTTCGGTAAAAGAAATGAATTCTTGTTACCCGGGACGGGACCTATGCGATTTTGGAGAGAATGGAAGTTAAGAGCGAGCGAGTGAAGAAATAATTATCAGATCAATTAATTATTAAGAGTTTAGTTTATTCATAGCAAAATAATATGAAAATATAAATCTAATTCTTATATAATAAAGCGGTAAAAAGAATTCTTAGAATACGCTTTTGACAGTGTGAGTGTATGTGTGTGTAATTGTTCTTTGTCGCGGGTGTTACATAAATTCGGAGGTCGTCAATCGGAATGTAATGGGAAAGATTCTAACGTTTAAATTTTAATTCCGATTGATTCTTACAATATAATATAGAAACGAATAAGAAAAATAAAATCAGAATGTAACTCAATTGTGGCGTGTAGGGAGTTATTAGATTTCTTCCAGGGAAACTGTAGAGGGGGGATATTTCCTCCAAAGGATTTAGATAGGGACTCCGATCGGATGGCGGCGACCGGGGATAAACCACGGGATGAGAGTATCTGAAGGACATTCTATTAATACTTTGCGTAGTTCCTCGTGATCTACGTCATCAGGGCCTACGCAAAATATTCTCTCCGGTAGAGAAAGCTCGAGGGGAGGGAACTGAGATATTTACTAGTCGCGAAACTGGCAGTCGCTCAATTCTCCCTCGGGAAGGAAGGACTCTGTCTCGGAATCGGACGATTCGTTATTGATCTCGACCAATTCTGGATCGCACGATTCCTGTTCCAAGAGTCTCTCTCCTCTTTCGAAGTCGTGCGGTTCTTCCTCGAGAAAGGACTCAGGATGACGAGGGGAGGAGAAGGGGCAGTTGCCGAGGATGATAGTCGAAGTGGAGAACGGCAATCTTGGAGGAGAACCGATTTGTTCTGGAAGAAAACAAGAGGAGTCTGGGAGGGAGACCGGAGAATATCGGGGACTGCAGAGATCAAATATGTCGCTACCAGTGTCGCTATTACTATTATCTATTGGTTCGTAAACGCTGCTGTTTGTTGGTTTAGAATAAGAAAGAACATATTCTGCCAGAGCCCGAGCCAATTGTTTTCTAATTCGTCTATTACGACGGTTCCGTTTGTGTTTAATGGCCGCTCGCGATCTTCTTCTATTGATATTCACTACTAAGAGAACAATAATTAAAATAGTGGAGGAAAAAAAAGTTGAAATAGGTTGAGAAATAATTCTTGGGTTTAGTTGTTTATTCGTAATTCTAAATTTTATATGAAATTTGTATATTTAAATACAAATATATATGTATATTTTTCTTGACGGGAATAATGAAGTTGGAAGAAACTGATGAGGAAGAGTCACGGATCCAATGCTACAAAAGCGGTGAATCCGGGATGATCGTTGGGAAAGTCACGGATCCAATACTGCGAAAGCAATGAATATCGAATGAGTTGCTTAAATGAAGGGGGATCACAGATGATAGAAATTCGGAAGGTTAGTTTTATTTAAATTCGAGAAATTAAATAAATTCTGATAATTAGTTAAATGGAGATTATCGATTAAGTTCAGGTAATCAATTTACAGTGAATAAATAGCTGTTAATTTCGCTTTAAACCCAAGTATTATTTCGATAACAAATAGAGAAAACTATGAATAAATAGAATTTTGAAATGTTCGGATCACTTACTACTTAAACTGGGCTGAAGAAGTCTCGGCTGTGCGCTCCGGAAAACGTGAACTTCGTTAGAGTTCTTGTTCTGGCAGGTTGAACGCACCGAACTTTAACTCGCGCTTAATGACGTTCTCACTTATTTCGAGATTCTACTTACTAGTCGATAGTGAATAGTGAATAGTAAATAGCGTATACTCAATGGTGATACACGATAGTGATTAGCGGTGAAAAAACGCTCGGTTTATATTCCGTTTTTAGTTTACGCCCTCCGTTAGACCGTAGGAAAATCTAACGAATAAAAATTCTCAATGCAATCTTACTTACCCCTTCCATGGGATAATTTGGGATAATATAACGAATCAGAGGACGTCTTCTAGAAGGGGTTCCCACAACCCGGGAACGCGGCGTCCAGACAGAGCGGACCTGGTCGGTGGACCAGGTCCTGAACGAAGTTTTCGGACGGGACCCTATCGAGCTTACCGAAGTCAGCAGTCAAACTCCCTCATTAACTTTAAGGAGTACGGGGATGCAAACCCTACCCGATTGCCACAACGTGGAAACGCAGACGGAGCCACAAGGTCAAAGGACGGTGGGGATCCAGGTGGAAATAACCACCTGGGACCTGAGGCCGGGACCGCCGAGGACGGAGGAAGCCGGGACGCTAAGAGGTCGCGGTAGAGGGCGAAGGCCAGTCCGCCCCAGCGAACTGAGGCCCGTCGGAGTGACGGGCCGCGTCTCACCGTGAGAAGCACCCTTACTACCAAGGGAAGCGCCCCCTCCGTCACTGTCGCGAGGACGGTCACCCCATAGGACCGCGAGAAGGAGTCCCAGCGATCACACGCCCTCCAAAAGGACGCCTGAGAGACGGGGTCGTTCGACCGCCCGCCAAACCAAACCAGCCAAGAGAAGTCCAGGGAGCGTAGTCGACGCCACCGGTCACCGGCCAGCGGAGACGAGGGAGGACCCTCCGAAGGACGAGTCGGCCGCCGCACATCCACGTCGGTGTCGCCAACCAGGGTATTCACACTTTGCTGGAACTGCCGCGCCACCGACCATCGGTACTCCGACTGCCCACACCCCCGGGATAATCTCTATTCCTACGGGAGCGGCAGTCGGGGTGTCACTATGAGGACATGCCCCGGATGTGGCCCGGAATGGCGCAACCACAAGCCTTATCGTCGGGAGCAGGGCCACCTAGGGAACAGGGATCTTCCCTTTCCGTGAAGAACACCGTCGAGGACCTCTCCTGTTGCCACCAAGCAGCCTTATATTTCTTTTTCCTTTCTTTCTCGTTCACTTCCACTTTGATTTTGCTCAGACAAGAAGTTTTTTTTCCTTTTGGTTACCTAATAAACAGGATTGAGGACCCCGCAAAATTTTGAGTAACATCTCATACCACCTAATCATGCCCCGATTCCCAGTATTACGTGTAGATCCTAAGCAATTACGGCGAGTTTGTCTGCATGTTGCACGTTAGTGTTTAAGCTTGAAGTAGTAATTACAGCGGCGAACATCCGGAGAGAGTAGGCCAAAGTAGTTATCGAAGGACGTAAGTAAAAATTGCACTAATCAAAGTTGACTGATTATAGAAGAATCGAGATGCTCGTACCTTGATGGCTAACGACGTCTGTCGTTAATTAAGACCTCCTCGGTCCTTCTCTGGGAAGGGGGAGTTGTGACATGACGTTTTACACGTCCGTCACAAGGGCTGATAAGCCCGGCCGGGATCGGTCGCGATCCCGCGGTTTTTGTCAATTTTTCCGTGCAGTATTTAGAGAAATTAGCATAAGGTTACGGTGGCCAACGCATAAGGTCGACGGGATCTCATCCGATGACAAGGAAAGCACAATTAACGTCGAGGACGAGGGGAGACCCCGACACCAAAACAAGGAGCACACCGGTAAGAATCACAAAATTAAACCGAGTTACGGTATTATATAATAGAATCGACGCTGACGCCTTTTAAATCATGCACTTCACAGGCTCTGAGGAAGCATCTCTGAGGAAGGCCATTAGTGCACGAGAAGCGTGCGAGCCCCGAAACAGAGACGGCACTGTGCCCGATACGCGGGCTCGAATTTCCTGGCATAATGCAGACCGATCGAAGAGGAAATCGATCGGAAAAACATTATGCAAATAAAGGACAAGGAGGGACGGGTACGTCCGTATACTGCAGCGAGAGACGTTTTCAGAGCCTGGAGGAGAAGGAAAGCGGACAGGAAAATCGAGGGACTGAAATAAAAGGAGCGAAGGTCACGAGAATCATCAAGGCCGCGCCACGGCCCTGCGTAATACGGGAGCGCCACACGTCGCCTTATCAAATATTAATGTGCCGGCGTGTCTCCTGCGGGCCTTCCGTTCGGCACTGTTCGGCGGACTAGCGTAAGGAGCGGAGGCCCATTTTTCGCTGCGTTATAGAAAGAAGCTACGAGAAGCTATTGCCGGTGACACCGAAGTCGCCTAATTGTGAAGCCACCAAGTATAGAGTAAGGTTCAGATGAGTCGCGCCATTGAATCATCGCTGTCGTAAGTAAGGTCTTGTGTTTAATTTTTGTAATTTTTGTCTTTTGAGTAATTACGCAGCCGATCGGCGAATCGACTCATCTGAGCCAAAAGATCCGCGTGAGTACTCTCTCTCCCGAGATCATTTGCCGCCGACAGTCTATAATTATCGCTTTCGTCTTTTTTTTCATTGTTGTTATCGTAATTGAATAAGTTTTTGTGTCTAGCGAGCTCGTACACGAAACCGCTTTGTCTATTGCGCGTATTTAATGTTATCGGTTATTTCGTACTGCGCGTTATCGAAATTATGTATGTTGCGTAAAATATTGTACTTCTTTCGTCGCTCTCGAATATTTGCGTGAATTTGCGAGATTGTTATTCTCCGTTATCATATTATATCATCTGTCGGGGCCCTTACGGCCGTATTATCAGAGTATAATTCCGGTTAAATATATGAGATATACCACGAGATTAGTTGATAATAATTCCGACGATTATTATTGCGGCGAATACGGCTGCTACGAAGCGCCTTTATATATTTCTTTTGATATTGTGATTACTCGGCATTCCACGCGGGCGAGCGCAAGTTAATTGTCGGACTACGGAATAATTTTCTTCGCTGCCAAGGCCTGGATAAGCCTCGAGTCGCGGTAAAATCATATCCGCCGCAGATTTGACTTTCGGCACGCGCGTGAAACCCGATACCCTTGCGCTCGGTCGCGAGAAGCCGTGCGGCCGGTAAACATCAGGCCAGATTTTTATGAATTAATTCCTTCTTACTATTGTTTCTCTCACATGATTCTTTTTAATACTATCTTTCAATTACATTTCTTTTCACGATTTGTCATACATTGTTTTTCTCAGTATTACTTTTCCAATCATATTATTATTCTTCCACGGAATGTTTAATACATTATATTCTCATCAAATTATAACGATCCGCCCTCCGCTATCGTCTTCCCGGCCGTCACCCGCCGGAAGGCTGCCGCCCGGCAACCATCAGCCGGGCAAAATGCAGCGGCGCAATGTGCCCCGCTTAACCGTTACAAAGCGCGTCCGAATCGAGCCGTTATACGGCCGCCGATACTGAAAGCCAGGGCCGTTGTCTCGGCGCTCCGAACTATGCCGAATCCCGACGGAAAACGCCGAGCGACGGTTCCTACCGCACCACTAGAACGCCGCCGAAATAATTCGTAATAATTATTTGTAGTAAACGAAACAATCAGGCCCGAAGGATATCGCCGAAATCACCCGAACGGGTAATTTCTCAGTATAAAAGAGCGATCCGGCACCGAGAAAAACACTCCCTTCTCCGCTCCGACCAGAGCCCGTACGGGGCCTGAGACGAATCCGAGAAACC